>APFE031420287.1:12391-37346 GCA_000404065.3 Pinus taeda | reverse complement strand
CATCTTATAAAACGACTAAAATTTAGTCATATTTATTTGGTCATTAATTGGTTTTAAATGATGACTAAAATTTGCATATATATGACTATTAGTAGCTAATTTATAGTATCTGATAACACGACCAATGTTTCGGTCATATTTCTTTGGTCATCAATTGGTTTTCTTGAGGATTCATATAGTAATATATTTTCTTATTATTTGGTCATTAATTGCCACAATTAATGACTAAACCAATGAAAAATTAATGACCAAATTTATGACTAAATATAGTACTAGATGGTAAAATTGAGGAAATCAATTAATGACTAAGTTAAAAATGACTAAAAGTTGGTCACGTTATAAGATATTGTAAATTAGCTACTATTGGTCACCAAGTGAAAACGGGTCATTTATATGCAAATTTTAGTTTTTTTTAGTAACTAATTAGTCGTTTTGTACTAGTGTCTTAGGCATATTTCTGCTCCATCTCTTGATAATTACCTCCATACCACAATTCCTTCCTGCTTGTAAGTCTGTTTCATCATAGTTCCATATATGATCTAGGGCCTGTAATATTTAAATCCCTGTCTCTGATGCCTTTTTAAACACACTCCACCATGATTTACTAGGAAACCCATATTTGAAGGGCTTTGGCCTTCCCTGACACATTTGAGCTACTGTGGATTTAAGTTATATAAGCTCTAACCCATGTCCCAATTGGGCCATCTCCTTATGCCACTCAACAACTCGTCCTCCTCCTCTTCAGTCATAACTCTAACCGACCCTCGATGCTTTGTATAAGTCATCCCATTTATCTAGTAATGTATGTTAGAGGTAGAAATACCATGTTCTTTTGCAAATGCACAGATTGAATATCCCTTAAAATCAATGTCATCAATTGTATCTAGCATGTCTTGCTTTGTCCAGCCTCTAATGGCACTAATTTTCTTTATTGAACTTGCACCTTGCATTGTGGTTGAAGGTGGCTCTGTGGTTGATGATGGGATAACATAATCTGACACCACAGTGCCATTTTCAATGACATTACTCAACGCATTGGGAACATTCACATCACCCCCTTATCCTCATATGATGAACTAGATCGCAGTTGGGTGCCCCTTGTCCCTCATCTCCTCCTCTTCCTTGTACGATCTTTTTGGGCGTGGGATCCCCGAAGGAAATTTTTGTGGCTTAAAGCCCAAGTTTTGTCTACGTCCGATGTAAAGAATCCACAATTTGTGGGCGCAGAGTGCGACATTGTAATTGAGTCATAGGGTTGTCCACCCTTACTTTTGTAATGTAATGTCAGATTGAAAGTTCTACCCATGGTTTGCAGACCATGATATTTTATAAATAGAGCGAGGCTCTAAGTTGTAAAGAGAAAATCTAAGATCAAAGAATCTAAGAGAAGATGAACCATTGAGTCTTAGTGGAAGTGTCGAGTCATGTCTTTGGGTCATAGGGTAGGAGAAGGCTCTGCAGCTGAGTGTGCAGAGGTCTAGTAGTCCGCAGCTGAGTGCACAGACCCCTGTAGCTGAGTGCGTAGGGTGGGTTGAGTCTATAACTGATTGAAGTATTAATAAAGATAAGTTTTACATCAATTCTTTGTGTCTTTTTCTTGTTTTATGCATTGAAGTATATTAGGTATGAATTTCAAGTTTACTGTTTATTTGTTGCATAAAATTATATGAATGTGTTGAATAAGAGAATATAAGGTAAGCATATGTTTACGCGAAGATAACTAATTTTTATAAGAAGATAAATAAGATCCATGGTGTAACTTGGGGAAATAGCGCAGATCGCTGCTTTAGCGGTGCGAAATCACCTCATCCCCTGGTTAGGGCTATGTGAAGGCAAATATAACAGATCGTGAAGGCCTTGTAGGTCAGGAAAGTGTGCGTAGTGACCTGCATGAAGGTATTTATAGTTGGACTAAATAAACCCCTCAGACATATCAAGGGTGCGGAAATTTGGTTCCAACATCCCCCCATACTACTTCGGGTGAGACCTCAGTTCGTGCTCCACGGGTTGTTGTCGAAAGGGCCAATAGTATAGGGATTTGTTTTGCTAAATAACTCTGAACCTAGGTCAGGCCCCCTCAAGCCAATAGATTTGTAATAGAAACTCTTGGCATGGCTGAAAAAACCTGCAAAGTTACCATGAAATTCTGATTTTAAAAAACTGTCTTAGAAAACAAGGTAATTCATTGGCCTTTGCAATCAATGAGCAATAGTAATAAATTCTTTACCTATATATTGTAACTGAATACATCTTGGATCTAAAACTCATAATTGGAATGGTTTTCACACATAAAATTTCATACCACAATAGGCTTGGAATAACTAAATTCACAGAAAGAAACAAGAAATCTAGAAAGGAATAATGAGGATTCACACTTAAAATTTCACACATAAAAATTCTTTCTAGATTTATCTTGCAAGATTGTGGGCTTTATTTGATTGATTTGTCTAGGCTGTGAGGATATTCTAAGGTCTGTTGCAGGTTATTGATGATTGGAGTGTATTTTTCCAATCACTTGTAAGCTTACTTCTCTTCAACAGTGACCTATTGCAGATTGTTGAAAAATATCAAGTTTGAAGTATTTCTTTTATAGTAGTTTGATATTGAATTGTAGGGGTCGGATTTGAGGTTACATTGGCATTGGCCCTTTCTTGCATTTTAACTTCTTTTTTGATTCTTAGATGATTTTTTTATTATCCAAACATTCAATCAATGTCGTAATATGCTTGCAATCATTATTAAAATTTGACTTTCCCTTTTAGCTTCAAACCACGACTTTGGTTTTTTTGCTTCCTTTTTATTTTTGTAACAACTTTGACATAACAAGTTTCTTCAACCCAACTATTTTTTTGTGTCCTCAAATCATTGTTTTTGGCATTCATTTTATTCCTAGTTGGTAAAAATATGAGTTATCAGGAAGAGCTATTCCTTTTTCTTTTTGTAACAACTTTGACATAACACAGTTTCTTCAACCCAACTATTTTTTTGTGTCCTCAAATCATTTTTCTTGGCATTCATTTTATTCCTAGTTGGTAAAAATATGAGTTATCAGGGAGAGCTATTCCTTTTTCTTTTTGTAACAACTTTGACATAACACAATTTCTACAACCCAACTATTTTTATGTGTCATCAAATCATAGTTCTTGGCATTCATTTTATTCCTAGTTGGTAAAAATATGAGTTATCGGGAAGAGCTATTCCTTTTCATTTTTGTAACAACTTTGACATAACACAATTTCTTCAACCCAACTATTTTTCTGCGTTATCAGGAAGAGCTATAGAGAGTAAGGGTTCTTAGTTATAGTCTCTTTATGTAGTTATTCCCTTTCAAATTCTAAATTTTGAAGAGTTTAGTTCTAGTTCTTTTTGTTCTTGCAAGTCAAAGCCTAGGTAAAATATAGGTAAGAGGTTTCTTTCCTTCTTGTTTTTGTTCCTACTTTATCCTAATTATTATAACTAAACTATATAAATTATATCTTGACATCTAATTCCTTCTTTCACTTATAAAAATCATACTATCTAATTATAGTTCCTCTAAATACTAACATAAACACAAGAAAGTAGCTCCTTTTTATTCAAGATAAGATCTGTCCTTACAAATACATACCCTATAAACTAAAAAGCTCCTAGATTTTATATAAAGAGGAAGTAACAAATTGATTTCGGTTATATTTGACTTTCCTTTTCAGCATTAGACCATGACTCGCTTTCACAATCTCACAGGGATCACTGGTAGCTCCCCTCTAATGATACAATGATAAAATTAGTGTAGGTCACAACTTTCAACATAAACACCTTTAGTTTATATACTTGTATATACAGATCTGTTCAACAACCAAAATGAAAGAACAAAATCTGCACTTTCTTTCTCAACCTAGAATCCATACAACTTGTTACATTTAATTCACATGGTATATGATTTCCAAACATTGTAAAGACAGGTTTATGCAGAATATTGATAGACCTTAACGAGATAATATAACAAGCTCTCACAACTATTACATTTTCGGTTTTCCACACCTATTGGTGTGTAGAAGCTCAACATAGTCCATAAATCAATTGAACGGAACTTTGATCTATCACTTTCTGGTCCAAATTATCCAACTTATCTAGTTTTTGTTCTTCTCTAATTGGAATAACTAGTCTTTTCAAATCATACGCCTTTAGTGTTGCCTCTCCTCTATAAGTTTGTTCTACCTCCTTAGGTGCTTCCCTTATTTCATTTCTAGGCCCCCTTGTTGCCTTCTCCCTTCTTAAATTTGGTGCATTCAATATTTGTCGTAGCTCATATTTATTTCTCACATCTTCCATGATATTACCAGACACCATTTTGAGCTAGGTAGCGGAAAGGTTAAAGGGATGGTCATCATTTAAATACACTTCCTCCTCGTACACTTCTTCTTCCTCCCCCATTATGAGAAGACATGTGGAATCAAGGGAAATAAAGTCATATGCTATCTCTACATTATCATCATGATTAAATAACATTTTAATGTCTATGGGTCAATCTGTAGAATCTTAAACACCTTGCTCATAATATTCCTCATAACAAAATAAATGATTATTTGTTGCATCTCATTTCTCTAATTCCTCATAGTTCTACTCCCGCAATCTTGTAGTTATCTCGCCTTAATTTGTTATTGTAATAATTTGATGAGAATTTCTAAATCAGTGGGTCTATTATTCATTTATAAATGCTTCTCTAACCAGACAATGAATCTACCTAACATCAAAATTTGTTCTTTGAATTCATAAAGTTCTTAGGCCATTCTCTTTAGGAGGTCACATATCTTCTCCAAGTTGCTTCATTTACTCCAAAGAATAAACATGATCTTGCACTCTGGGATGCACCATCTTCAGGATTATAAATTTATATGTTTCCTTCTTTATTAAATCTCCTTAATTTCAAAACCATCATGATGACAGAAACCGGGTCCCTCATTTCCTTATAAGAATAAACTCATTCTTGCACTCCCTAGAAGCATTATCTTTAGGATCTTATGTTTTCTTCTTTTTTGTACTAATTATTACCCGTCTCAAGGATTATATGTTTCCTTCTTTGCTTCATCATCCTTTCACTACATAACCGTGAAAGGATATTCTCTGGTATTATAATATTATGATATTGAATTGCAGGGGTGAGATTTGAGGCTACAGTGGCATTGAAATTCGTTTCTGAATAAGTGGGTCTTTTATTCATATAGAAATTCTTCTCTAATTGGATCTTGTGATATGCTTAACAAGTGATATTGGCTATAATAGCTTTAATTTACCCTTGTTTCTCAACAAAAATAACATTATTCGAAAAAAACAAACTTGTATGTCTCTAGAAGCCACTGAATAGAATGAATGTAACACTATGCACACACTCTATTTGTATGTGTCCACCAGTTGATCAATAGAATGAATGTAACCGTGTGCACACACTCTGTTTGTATGTCTCTAGCAACTAATTAATATAATGAATGTAATGATGTTTGAACATTCTGATTGTATGTCTCCAACTGTTGATGAGTAGAATGAATGTTTGAAATCAAAATCAGTAAGATAGATTTTTTATTTATAATTTAATTGGTAGGGAAATTGGCATGGATTTCCATCTTCTAAATTGAAATTTGTGGTCTGGATTGATTTGTACATGATAAAATGACTGATAATCTTTCATGGTTGATCCTTTCGTTTTCTTGTGTTTAATTCCTTAATTGAAAAGGATGGTGTGTTTAATACTTGAATTGAAAGGGTTGGTGTCATTTATTGCATCCTGTTAGCTCTGCTACATGCTCATACATTTTGAGGGTCAATTGTGGGTTAGGTCGTGCTACTACTGTTCAAAGAAAACCTATATTGTTCATTCTCCTCGCTCCCCTCACTCTGCCCACACCCTCATAGTTCCCACCATCTCGGTTCTTCCTCCAAAGCTCGAATTAAGCCCTTGTTTCCTCAAGCCCAAGTGCTAAAACCTAAACCTCATGTGACTAAGTTCACACGATCGCACGCTGCTTCCATCTTTTCCTGTCACATCAGTCAACAAATGTGCATATCCAAACCTCGCCGTTTGATCGTTTACCATGAGATCCAACGGCATACGCTTCCCCCACCGCCGAGACATCCTCGCACTTTATCCCATGGGGAAAGTGGTATTGACCTGATCCCATCTGCCATGTGTCTTCCCCTTGTTGCATCGCTCCCTTGTGTACGAATACCGCCCACCTCCAAAAAGCAGTGTGGGCAATCCTGTTAACTGCCCTTTCACCCATTCCTGCTCGCTATCACCTGCGCATTTTCTGCCCCGCTGATCATCGGATCTGCCCATATGAGATCCGACGGCCCTCATCTATTCCACATTCATACCTCCCAATACTCATCTGCAAACAAATCTCCACCATCCATCTATGCATCCGACGGTCAGCCTCACTCTGCCTTTTAGCCTATCCACCCGCCATGAAGTCCACGTTCATTGACTTCTCTGTGCATCTGAAGGATGAAGGTGGCCAACTACCTGTACCAAACATATTTACTCTTTAGCTGCCTCATTAAAGAACAGTATGGCTGAAGGACGAGAAGTACAGAGCTTTGAGCAGTTAAAACATTTAACATGCATGGAATTTCCTCCACATTTCACTCCACCTGCTCAAAGAGTACAACAGAACACCAGAAAATGTCAAATGTATTCATTAAAGCAATAGATTGTAGCAGAGATTCACATTAGATAGTTAATATGGTTGGTGGTCCATTATGATCCCTCCACGCATAGGATAATAGATATTTTGTAATCAACCTCTATATATATCCAGAAATCAGAATTTAATAAGGTTGATGGTTAGGGTTTTGATGTAAGGTTCAACTTCTGGAGACTGTAACTATTGTGATACTTGCAGTGTCTGGTCTTCATTTTCAGCTAATACAAGCTTCTTTTGTTGTTAATTGCTTACTTTCCACTTCTTCTTTGTTCTAGGCTGTGCCTGTTATGCATTTA
Organism: Pinus taeda; assembly: GCA_000404065.3. Taxonomy (NCBI): domain Eukaryota; kingdom Viridiplantae; phylum Streptophyta; class Pinopsida; order Pinales; family Pinaceae; genus Pinus; species Pinus taeda. The sequence continues at coordinate 30,370 of APFE031420287.1, read as the reverse complement.
TTCATGTGCTCTTGATGTTTAGCACTAGAGGGGCTGTCATCCCACCTTTGTGTTAGAATCTTGCATGTATTATTGAATGTGTTATGAAGGTTTATTTTTACTTAATGCAAGAGAGATGTCATCCTATATGTGTATTAAGAAATAGATTTGCAGACCTCTTAACTGGTTGCAGCCGGCCATCACATGGTCTTGTGCATCTGGTGGTGTGGTCAGTTTTCTCCATATTCACTTAATCCTCAAACTGTGAGTAGTTGGTGGTCTAAAGCCTTGTAGTCTTGGGGTGTTCAGCCATGTCTGGGTTCAAGCATAGTAGAAGTGGTTATCTGGCTTGTATATCCATCATTCCTTCCATTCATCCAATTTCCAACATTTTGTTGAGTTTGTAATGTTCTCAAGCATCTCCGAGATACAACCTAGGAGAGTTTCTTAGGGTGATAACATTAATTGGCACCGTTTCCGGGGAGAGGAGATTGAAGCTCATCTTCCCTGGGAAATGACACAGCTCCAAGATTTGATGATAGACAAGGTTTGGACACAATTTTGGTTGTAATCATCTATCTAGTGACTGTATTGGAGGACCTACCTGATGGCAACTCCACATTGCAGTTCTAGCTTAGTTTGTGAGACACACATGAAGAAATCCTCAGAAATCACCAGTTGACCCAGTGCCTCACCCTGAAAAGATTGTTAAACAGAAGAAAACATCACAGAAAGGGGCATCAGGATAAGGTAAGCCTAAGAAAATTTATGCATCTCTGAAAGATAAAGTCATAGCTGAAGATTTACAGTTTGATGATTTAGAACCCAACACTGTTAGTAAGGAAATTCCTTCAGAGATTGATACAGCTCCTTGTTCATTCAGTTCCCCTTTGGATCTTAGTCCAAAGAAAGCTTCCCATACAACCCATCATATTCCTTTGTCTCTTCCATCAATTTTATTATTTCCCACTATTCAATCTGCTAGTAGATTTCCACATACCCCAGTCATGGCAGGCCAGCAAGCTCCCACGAGGATGGAAATAATTGTAGCTGCTAGGTATGGACCCTTAGTCTTGCCCGTTGCTTTAAATGCTATGCCTGCAGGGGAATACCAAAAATACATGCCTAAGTTCATTGGTACAGATGTGGTAATAGCTAAAGAACACCTTGAATCTTTTTATAGTTATGTTGATAACTTAGACATTAGTGAAAATGATGTATGGAGGAGAGTCTTTGTCCAAAGCCTCGATGGAGAGGCTAGAAAATGGTTCAGAGAATTGACTCCTAGATCTATTGCTGATATTGAAGCCTTATATGATGCATTTTTAAAGCAATGGGGAGATAAAAAGGACTTGTTGTATTACCATACTGAGTTTGGTAACCTAAAGAGAGAAAGTGGGGAATGATTGTATAATTTTAATAAGAGATTTAATCATATGTATAGTAAGATACCAGTTGAGGTAAAGCCTACCCCTACCTCTGCCAAACTCACTTATTCCAATGCTTTTGACTCTGATTTCTGCCAATTGTTGAGAGAAAGAAGATGTGCTACTCTAGCTGATATGCAAGATGCAACCCTAGAAGTAGAATCCAATATTATGGTTGCAGAAAAACTCAAAAGTCATGCTGACAGAAGAAGGCAGAGAGGTGAGGCTTCTTCTTCCTCTACTTCATTATCATAGCCTAAATTAGATAAAATGACTAAAATTATAGAGTCATTGGCTACTGAAATATCTAAGCTGAAGATTGAGTAGAACTCAGGAAAGACAACGCAGCAGAACACATTTGCTCCAAGAAATCCCAATCCATTCAGAAGAGCAAATGAACAGTTATAGATAATTCAGAGGGGTAAAGAAACAAATGAAGAACAGAAAGTTAAAGCTCCTTTCCATAATTTATTCATGGAGGAGGAACAATTTGAAGATGAGGATGAAATTCATTGCATGGAAGATAAAGGCAGTGCTACCTTTTTTACATTGCCTGAGTATGAAGAGTCTTTGCTGCAAGAGCAAGATAGTCAAAGATGGGACAGAGAGGTTGTCCTGTAGACTAGTGAACAACAAAGATATGACCTGAGGTCAAATGCATAAAATGTCAAGGAGAACCATGCCCAAAGAGCTGCAGTCCAAATAGATTCACAGAATAGTAGACAAAAGAGACCAACATCTGATATAGTCATCCTCAAAGCTCCAGTTCAAGAAGTAAGAGGTTCTAACAAATTTCCCTCTCCTTTTAGCTTTGAGTCAGAAGTACAAAAGTTGAAAATATCTGTGCCTCTGGTAGAACTTGTAAAGAGTGAAGTGTTTAGAAAACCTATCCTTGAAGCCCTTGAACTGAGACCCTCACAAACCTCCACTGACTTTGTCAATTTGCAAGATGATAAACCTGCTATTGTTCTTAGCCCCATGATTGAACTTGCTGATAATAATTCTCCATATTTTTATGTCTCCTTGACCATTCATGACAAAATCCTCCATATCTGCCTGCTATATACAGGGGCCAACCACAATTTAATGCCAAAAACAGTCATGGAAGATTTAGGCCTTGATATCACTAGACTATATCATGATTTATTCTCTTTTGACTCAAGAAAGGTGAAGTGTCTAGGACTAATCAAAGATCTGGCTATTACTCTAACTCAAATGCCTATGAAAAGTACGATGATGGACATTGTGGTAGCAGATGTCCCTCCCACGTTTGGCATGTTGTTGTCCAAAGGATGGATTAAGAGACTAGGTGGGACATTACAGAATGATTTATAATATGCCACTATCCCAGTCTTTGGAGGAGAAAGCAGAAGATTATACAGAGAAGCACAACTGGCATATATCATCAGTGATGAAAAGAATCCTACCAATCATCCTATTTATGCTGGGGACACTAATTTTGGAGCATGTATTCTCCAAATAGAATAATCTCAAAAGGCCTCGTTGCAGCTCAAGAAACCAATTGTTCAGGCCAAGGAATAGCAAGGAAGTTAGGTTTGGGAGATTTTCTTTGGTGGAGCATGTTCCAGGGAGATTGCAGGAGAAGTGGTGGTGCTGATATCTCCAGAACAAAAAAGCACACCGTTGTCTCTTAAGCTGGCTTTTCAAGTCACAAACAATATAGCAGAGTATGAGGCTTTACTATTGGGCCTTGATGTAGCTAAAGACAAAGGAATCAAGAACATAAAGGTGTTTGGAGATGCTGACTTGATCATTCAGCAAGTAAATAAAACATTTCAGGCAAAGCACCAAAGGCTGAAAGCATACAGAGATGAGGTATGGAGACTCAAAGATTTCTTTGACAATTTCTGTATTTCATATATTCCTAGAGCCAAAAATCAGCTTGATGATTCCCTTGCTGTGTCTGCTAGTCTATTTATCCCTCCCATGCCTCCCAGACTGGTTTATGAAGTCCAAATGAAGTAAAGATCGTCCTTGCCTGATAATGTCCAGCATTGGAAGGTTTTTAATGATGATGATGAGTTGAATAGATTCTTGCAAATCATTGATGAATTTTTTGATATGCAAATTGACCAAGAAAATGCAACCTTGCAAGAAAGCCCCCAATCCCAGCTTAGAAATAAAATTGGCAAAGATAGCATTGTCCAACTTCCTAGCAATCATATACCTAAGGGTCTAATTCCTTTAGAAAGACTATTTGACCAGAATGATGTGCCTTATAAGGCTGCCCAAAAGGAAGATCAGTCTGCAGTCTGTGAGCATGACATAGGGAGTCCAAGTCAGCCTAGATACATAAATCTATCCACACACTTGTCGCTGACCAAAGTTCTAAATATTGCAAATTAATGAAGCAATTTGTTGATGTGTTTTCCTGGGAGTATGGTGATCTGAAAACTTATGATAGGAATATCATCCAGCATAAAATCCCTTTAGATAAAGATACCATACCTTTCAAACAGAAGCTGAGACCAATAAATCCTATGCTCCTTCCTCTGATTGAAAAAGAAATCAAAAAGTTGTTGGCTGCCAAAATTATAGTTCCTCTCAGATATTCAAAATGGGTATCCAACCTAGTAGTGGTGAGGAAGAAGAGTGGAGAAATCAGACTCTGTGTTGATTTCAGAAACTTAAACAAATGTTCAAATAAAGACAATTATCCCCTACCAAAATGGATCATTTGCTGCAGAAAGTCTCAGGAGCCAAAATGATGTCTTTCATAGATGGATTTTCAGGATTTAATCAGATTGTTGTACACCCAGATGACCAAGAGAGGACTGCATTCACCACTCCTTGGGGCACTTTTATGTGTGCCAAAATGCCTTTTGGATTGATGAATGCTGGAGCTACCTTTCAGAGAGCTATGGATACAACATTTATGGGAGAGAAGGATAAATTTGTCCACATCTACCTTGATGAAATAACAGTATACTCCAGCAACCATCATGACCATTTGCAGCATTTGAAGAAAGTGTTTTTGAAGTGCAGAAGGTTTGGGATTTCATTCAATCCTAAAAAGTCACAATTTGCTTTAAAAGAAGGCAAGCTGTTAGGACATACTGTTTTTGCTGCAGGTGTTCAAATTGACCCAGAAAGAGTCAAGGGCATACAGAATTTGTTTGTCTTGAGATCAAAGAAGAATATCCAGTCCTTTCTGGGAAAGATCAATTTTGTGAGGAGGTTTTTACCCAATTTTGCAGAACTTGTGAAGCATATTACCTCCATGCTAAAGAATGGGTTAGAGATCAAATGGACCGATACAACGAGAAAATCATTTGACTCCATGAAAAAAGCTATTATGGAGGCTCCTACTTTAATTAGTCTAGATTACAGTAGGGAGTTCCATATATCTTCTTTTGCCTCTGAAGACACCCTTGTAGCAGTTTTATTGCAAACAGATGAGGAAGGCTCAGAGAATCCAGTGGCATTCTTCAACAAAACCTTAAGGGATGTTGAGCTGAGGTATGATATTATTGAAAAACAGGCATATGATCTTATCAAATCTTTGAAATCTTTCAGAGTCTATATTTTACATTCCAAGATAATTGCATATGTACCCTCTGCTATAATAAAAGATGTCTTAACACAACCTGATGCTGATGGAAGAAGGGCTAAATGGATTGCAAAATTAATTGAGCTTAATATAGAGCTGAAGCCCACCAAGCTTGTCAGAGGTTAGGGCCTTGCCAAGTTGTTAGCCGAAGAAAATTGCAGAACTTAGGACATAAACCTTATGAACTTGAATTCTGAAAATGGTCAAACAGGAGAAGAAATAACAGCTGAACTAGAGAGAGAGCAATCAGTGGCAGAAAATCTAGCTTATTGTGATTGGTATTTTGCAATAATTAAATTTTTGTTGAAGCTAGAAATCCCTCCAGGCTCAAGCACAAGTCAAGCCAGAACAATTAAGCTTAGGGTAGCTAAATATTGCATCAATGAAAATCTGCTCTATTGGAGGGATCCATCTGGAGTGCTTTTGAGGCGTTTGGACAAAGAACAGTCAATAGAAGTTATGCAGTCATTTCATTCTAGCATGTGTGGAGGGCACCACTATTGGAAAATTATAGGCCATAAGACCCTCAGAGCTGGGTACTATTCGCCCACTTTGTTTTCTGATGTATTTTCATTTGTTAAATCTTGTGATAGGTGCCAAAGATTCGAAGTGAAACAACAGTTGAAGTCCCTACCCTTAAAAACAATACATGCAAGAGGACCTTTTTAGTAGTGGGGCTTGGATTTCATTGGAGAAGTCAATCGACATTCCAGTGGCCAGCACATATGGATATTAGTAGCCACTAATTATTTCACTAAGCGGAGTGAAGCAATCCCTACCAGAAAGGCTGATCATAATGTGGTCATGAAGTTTTTGATTGAAAATATCTTTATGAGGTTTGGATGTCCTCATAAATTAATCATAGACAATGTAGCAACCTTCACGGCAAAAGAGTTGGTGGACATGTGCAATTCGATGGGCATTAAATTGGTTCATTTCACCTCATATTATCGTCAAGGTAATGGTCTAGCAGAATCTTCCAACAAAAGTTTGATAAGGATAATTAAGAAGCTGTTGGAGGACAACAAAAAGAATTAGGATTCCAAGCTCAAATATGCACATTGGGCTGATAGAGTGACCATTAAGAGATCCACAGGGAATTCTCCATTCAAGATGGTGTATGGCACAGAGGCAGTATTTCCAATTCGGCTTACTCTCCCCGTGGCAAAGTTCCTGCAATCAGAGCAGAATGAGGAAGAAGATATGGTAAAGAGGATCACTGATTTAGCAGAGGTACATCAGACCAGAGAACAACTCGTTGAAAATGCTGCAGCGCATTAGAAAAAGATCAAGGAAGCTTTTGACAAGAAGACAAAATCAGATAATTTTTAGGTTGGGGACTTGGTCCTGAAGTGGGATGCACTGAAAGAAAAGAAAGGCAACCATGGGAAATTTGATGCTTTCTAGACATGCCCTTTCATCATTTCTCAAATCCAGGGGAAAAACACCTTCCTACTGCAATGTATGGAAGGAGAAGTAGCTTTTTATGGCTGAGTTAATGGGTGTTTTCTGAAAATTTATGTGATTTAAGGTCTTTTGGCCTTAAAACTATAAATATTTTGTTTTATCAGTCAGTGTAAGTAAAGTAGACTCCATGCCCAATGGAACACTAGGAATTTTGCTAATTTTATTTTCATCAAAAGACATTGATCTGCAGGTTCTTGAGACCTCATAGGGAGGATCTCATCCCCAGAAGGAGCCAGTGTTAGCTCCGCTACATGGTCGCACATTTTGAGGGTCAAATGTGGGTTAGGCTGTGCTATTGTTGTTCAAAGAAAACCTGTATTGGTCATTCTCCTCGCTCCACTCACTTTGCCCACACCCTCATAGTTCTCGCCGTCTCGATTCTTCCTCCAAAGCTCGGCTTAAGCCCTTATTTCCTCAAGCCCAAGCACTAAAACCTAAACCTCATGTGACTAAGTTCACACGATCGCGCATTGCTTCCATATTTTCCTGTCACACTAGTCAACAAATGTGCATATCCAAACTTCGTCGTCCGATCGTTTACCATGAGATCCAATGGCATACGCTTCCCCCACCGCCAAGACATCCCCACACTTTAACCCGCGGGGAAAGTGGTCTTGACCTAACCCCATCTGCCACGCATCTTCCCCTTGTTGCATCACTCACCTGTGTACGAATACTGCCCACCTTTGAAAAGTGGTGTGGGCAATCCTATTAACCGCCCTTTCACCCATTCCCGCTCGCTATCACCTGCGCATTTTCCGCCCCGCTGATCGTCGGATCTGCCCATGTGAGATCTGATGACCCTCATCTATTCCACATTACCCAATACTCCTCTCCAAACAAATCTCCACCGTCCATCTATGCATCTGACGGTCAGCCTCGCTCTGCCTTTTAGCCTGTCCACCCAACATGAAGTCCATGTTCATTGACTTCTCCATGCATCTAAAGGATGAAGGTGGCCAACTACCTGTACCTAGCATATTTACTCTTTAGCTATCTCATTAAAGAACAGTATGACCGAAGGACGATAATTACAGAGCTTCAAGCAGTTAAAACATTTAACAGACATGGAATTTCATCCACATTTCACTCCACCTACTCAAAGAGTAGAACAAAACACCAGAAAATGTCAAATGTATTCATTAAAGCAACATATTGTAGCAGAGATTCATATCATATAGTTAATGTGGTTGGTGGTCCATTATGACCCCTCCACGCATAAGATAACAGATATTTTGTAATCAACCTCTATATATATCCAGAACTCAGAATGTAATAAGGTTGATGGTTAGGGTTTTGATGTAAGGTTCAACTTCTGGAGACTGTAACTATTGTAATACCTGCAGCATCTGGTCTTTATTTTCAGCTAATACAAACTTCTTTTGTTGTTAATTGCTCACTTTCAACTTCTTATTTGTTCCAGGCTATGCCTGTTATGCATTTATGCATGTGCTCTTGATGTTTAGCATTAGAGGGGCTATCATCCCACCTTTGTGTTAGAATCTTGTATGTATTATTGACTGTGTCATGCAGGTTTATTTTTACTTAATGCTAGAGAGCTGTCATCCTGTCTATATATTAAGAAATAGATTTGCAGACCTCTTAATTGGTTCAGTCGGCCATCACATGGTCTTGTGCATCTGTTGGTGTGGTCAGTTTTCTCCATATTCACTTAATCCTCAAACTGTGAGTAATTGGTGGTCTAAAGCCTTGTAGTCTGGGGGTGTTAAGCCATGTCTGTGGTCAAGCATAGTAGAAGTGGTTATCTAGATTGAATATGCATCATTCCTTCCATTCATCCAAGTTCCAACATTTTTGTTGAGTTTTTAATGTTCCCGAGCATCTCCGAGATACAACCTAGGAGAGTTTCTTGGGGTGATAACACATCCTCTGAACTAATTCCTGAATTAAATGTTGTCATTTATTGTCTTCAATAGGTTGAATGGTTAAACACACATGTACATATGGTTGACACACATTTCACCTATTCTTTTGCGGGAATTACTGAGCAATGGGATGTGTTGCTCCAGTGGAAGTCAGTGGGTGGCCATTTGATGGGATAAGTGTACTCTTGAATAGAATTCAATGGAATGTTTTGTAGTGCATTTTGACTTATAATTCATAGCTCAAGGTACTTCAGACATTATGTCTTGTCAACTTGTGATGTTAAGGTTTGGTGTTTGACAGGTGTTGGCCCAATCAATATATGGGCCCATTTGGGACATAATTATATAACTTAGTATAAACTATTTAATTACATATTTTTTATGCTTTATAATGATTTTTCATGGAGGTGTGTGACCAATACTATAACTAGTATTGGTCCCTGCAAAACAATAGAAGGCTCTCCCCTAGTATTGTAACCCAATAGAAATTCCAATCCACCAATTATCTTTCCTCTCATCCTGTACAACCCAAATAATGAGATCCCCTTTTCTACTACATAGTCCCTCAAGCTAATCCACTTCCCTCCAAGGATCTAGTGCAATTTTTTCCCAAACATCTCTCAGGTGGGCACTCTAGGAATTATCGGTTATCATAAGAGCATTCAAAGTAGCTTTCTCAAGGCTCTTGAAAATTTTTCTTGGCAAGAAATTCACTTACGTGCACACAACCTCATTATCAACATAAAATCAACCCAATAGATCTATTTCTCATGCCTAGAATGACCAACGTACTTTCTTAAGAGTCATCTCTCCTCATGTTCCATTCTCTGAGATGTAAAGAATAATTTTAGAACTCCACTCAGATTGTATTTACTTTGAAGCATTGTTTGGCTCTCACATTTCCTAAAAATATGAATTTACTCATCCCATCTTATCATAAAGAAGTCAGACGACTTTTCTACCACCCAGTTACATAAGCAATCTAATATATATCTTGATATATAGGGGAGATGGCTTTGTGAACCAACCTCTTATTTGCAATTAATGACTACAAATTGATAAGTTAAACAAGGATTAGATGGTTTAATGATAAATTACTTTAGAAAGTGGGATGACTTATAGGAACTTAGAAAATTTCCCTTCAACCCCCTCTATCCCCCTTTTTTGCGGAATTATATCCCTTCAATGTTACCATCCCTCTTGTATCACATTCAAAAAATTATCTTTATTATAATTTCAATATGCAATTTACATAACTGCCATATTGAGCAATATGGGATCTCTAACCTACTTCATTATAGCTCACCAACCTAAACCACATTTGCATAATTACATTATAATCAATGAGGATCAAAGATAGGTATGTTATAACAAGGACATTAGGAATTTAACAAATCTTGGGTTCAAGAGTGGTCAGATGAATTAAAATATGATACAATACTGTTCTGTGAGATATTTGGCTTCTAAGTGGGATATGGCTACCATTAATTCATGTAATAAGACCTAGAACATGGTTGAAAAGGAGAACGATCAGTTTACATCAAGAAATGAACCTTTTATCGTTCAAGTGCTATAAACGATACCTCAAACTATGACACATGCCCTTTATATGGGTCTTTCACCCCAAGTTCTATCCTAGGAGCCATTATATGGATTTTGAGAAAGAGGATTTGCCTAAGAGCCTTAAAAATACACGAGAAAAATACATAAGATAGGAAAATAGGTTGTGATGGTAAAGATTTATATGTAAAACATTTAATAAAATATATATCCATGTTGTTGTAAATTAAATTAATAAAAAAATAAAAGAAAGATGGCTTCTTTTCATTATGTGAGATAAGATGGTTTATGTGGTTTCAGCTTTGAATTGACAATCTTTTGGTTTAGGTTTCATATAGAGAAACATATTCATTTTTTTTTTAATCTTTATTTTCAACTCTATTTTTAAATATGTTCATTGCCAACGAAAATGAAAACACTTATAAAGCCATCTCATGTAAAAGTATAGATTGAATCCTGCATATTAAGGAAAATTAATTTATAATGTTAGATGTTTAAACACGGTTTTGATACTTGACCGCATAATTCCAGGCCTTTGATATCTACTTTACTAATTTTAAAAATATATAAAAATATCTTTAAAATATATATAAAAAATCTAGTTATACAAATTTGCTTTTAGAATTTTTTTTCATTAGAAGCTAAACCAATGTTTCAAGGTGAACACATGCATTGTATTTTAAAAGAAAATCAAGATATTACTCTTAAAAAAAGGGTGATTTCTCTCTTAGTCATACAATTTTCTCATAAATAAAAAAATTGTATTTTGGAAAGTAATTTAATTTCTTACCATTTTATCTTTTATTTTTTTATTTTTTTGTATATCTTAATTTAATGTATTTTTTTTAAGTCATAGATTTTCATTTATGTGAAAATATTATATTGATGTTCAATATTTTTCAATTTTTTTCCTGTCTCACTCTTATCAAATTTTTTACCCAATAGGTAATTTCCAAAAAGAATACACAATGTCAAATGAAGTTAGATGTCTAGAAACATAAAGGAACACAAAACTAGAAAACCATCTAGCTTAATACACAACAAAGAGCCATTATGAATCTAAGGAAGTTACCATAGCAGGATTCTTTAGTCATGAGCCAAGGGATGATAGAGGTTGGAATTCACAATGTACAGTATTTTCCCTTTGTGCCAATTGACCTTCCAAGAATTCCATATTTTCTTTCATGCAGCTTGTCCCCTTTGAAGGCTAGCCAGTCTGTCCTACATATGCCACTCGTTCCTTTGAAGGTCACCCATTAAAGAAATAATCACATTTTCATCATCATGCTTATCTCTGAGAAGCTCCTTCAAAATCATTTTAAGCTATCTGAGATGGTAGCAAGTGTTTTCCATACCAAGAGCGTGTTGTTCAAATCTAGGTGAGTGGGTTGTGTGAGGGGTCACTACCTCTCCCTAGGCTAGATCCTATAGGTGCTAACTACCTGATTAACCTCTATTCCTAACCCCATGATGCACTTGGCCATGCTGACGTGGCATACTATATTTCCCCAAGGTGTAAATAAACTCAGGATTGGGGTGACTACAGACAAGCCATATTAGGGGAAATCCTCCCACACTAACAAAGAGAATACGCTTCTTAGAAAATCCAAAATTCCCAAAATATCACTAGAATATAGCTGAGAAAAGTCCCAAAAGAGGATATAAAATTGGAAACCCACAAAATAGAGGTAAGAAAGTAACCAATAGTTTCCCTCCCCCAAGGAGAACTAGACCATGAAATGTAAAGAGGGTTTTTTCGAAGTCCAATGGTCTGCAACTTCTCTCTTAGACAAAACTGCCAAAGAGGAAACAAATATAGGGTATACCATACATAAACAAGGTAGGCCCAATGCGCCAAATTACCAAATACAACTACAGAGGGGTCGAAATTGACAATTAAACAAACTTAATGCAATAGCTAGAAATTGAAACTAGATTTGATAGAGATGACCGAGTGCACCAAAACATAGAATACAACTAGAGAGGGGCTGAAATTCACAAGTAAACCCACTTAATAAAACAACTAGAAATTGAAGTTAGACTAAGTAAAGATTCCAAGTTACCTTATACCTAAACTCAAGAGTAGGAAGAGGGCTCCATTTTCTTTCTACTACATAGAACATTCCCCTTGTGCACCTAATTGTAATCGAGAGTTCCAAGTGTCCCACATAACAAGGTCCCAGTTTGCATAACCATGTGCATGCTCACCATCGAATTGTCTGAGATCACGCTTTTGAGATAATGGCTTGTATAGAGAACCATCTACAACTAAGCGTACAAAGCCACAAGAATGGCAATCCTGCCATTGCTTGAGCTCCCAAACCTCTAGCATCGACAATTAGATACTAGAAAGAAACACCAAACTACTCATTGCACCCATTATTTTATAATGAGGAATGTTGCACGTATATGATGTAACATGCCTCCTCTCATATCTACCCACTTTCATTGACTTTCCTAGGGTAAACATGAGTTGAGGGGATAATATGACATGACTCAACCTCCTAGATGCCCTTAAGGAAATGGAGCCAACATAACAAGACCTTATTGACTTCCCTCAAGTGCTACAGGACTCCACGAACTAACTAACCATTCTAGGCACATTCGGGAAATGTTGAGGTTTAAAATGGGCCTCCTAAGAAAAATGTACAACCAAAATAAACTTGATAAGAACAAATAGGATTCAATTTGATGATGTAAACCATGGGGGCCGATTCACTATTTTTGGAGTAAAAAAACAAAAGGATTAAAAAATAATAAAATAATAAAACTACTTTTTCAACTTATCTCCTGAAGGTTTTACTCAAATTTCGAGTGAGAGTACTCATTGGATGCAAAATTTAATTAATTATCAAAGGAGTACCAATGTTGCATACTTTTGATGAACCCTGTTATATGAAAAATGAGAAATACATGAAAAATTGTGATTGCAATCACATTTTTCATGTATTTCTCATTTTTTTGTGTAGCTCAGTACATTGAAAGTATGAAAATGGGTACTCCTTGGATGAGGAATAAAATTTTACATCCAAGAAGTGTTTCCACTTGAAATTTGAGTAAAAAGATAGGGAGATAAGTTGAAAATATGGGTTGAAAATTTTGGTTTTTTTTTTTTTTTCCTTTTTCCCCTCTAAAATTTGATGATGTAATCTAATCTTATTTGATTATTTCCACTATTATTTTATAATTTCCTTAGGAGGCCCATTTTAGACCTCAAAATTCCCCTAATGTCCAACCCTGTAGATAACTTTCTTTTTCAATGAGATAAACCCCCTAGTCACTCCCATGATAAGGCATCCAAGAGACTGTAACCCTCCAGTCATTCGCATAAGCCTCCTTCCCAGTGACTGTAGTCTTTCTTAGGTAGTTTTGTGCCATCAACCATGAAATCTAAGCCATTTTTTCAAGGCTAGGATCTAGACCTTTTCCCAAAACTTGATGAAACTTCCAAATATGATAAATAACAAAAAGACAAAGCCTCTAACACAAAAATTACTCAAGGAATTAACCTAACCCAGTCTAACCATAACATTCATTTTGTCAAACACATGATAAGCATGCAACATATAGATCATGAATACATATTTGAACATAGAAATCTGAAACTTATCTAATGTTTACCAAGAAGGACTAATTCGCTATCACAATAGTTTTCATAATACCAATTAGGTCATGCATTCATTAACCAGTCATTCATCAATTATGAGGTAATAAGAGCCATACTTCAATCTATCATAAAACCATGTTGATAACCAACATATAACTAGATAATTAGCAACGATAGAATAACCATCAAAGCCACATAATAAAAAGTACATATACTCTTCAAATACAAGAGAAACTTAGCTCTTATTGACATATGCAAAAGCCAACCAAGTCAGGGACTTCAACGTAGAAGTTGACCATAGATTGGGATGAACCAAACATTTCTTTCAACCAATCACCCCCATTCCATATTCCAAGTATGAATGTGGGATATCATGGGTTAAAACAATCCATAACAACTGAGGGAATCCATAGGTTAAACCACCTCCACCTCACACTACCATGATCTCATGTGAACTAGTACCAAGATTACAAAACCAAATTGAACTTGGATGTCTCAGTTTTCCTTCGCCATCCCTTGAGGAAATTTCCTATCTCCACCCACCTATTCAGGGATTCCTAGAGAAAACAATCTCCACCCCCAACCCTTGGGATTTTCCTGATACCACCTCACCTAGATCTAAAACCTTCTGACAATCCAAAGCTCAGTCAATAATGAATCCCATCACACCAGGGCTATCTGGAAATGACTAAGCAAGGCTAAAACCACTGTCAAAAATAGGAAAAACTTATGTCAATGACAACAAATGAAAAAAATACACATGTGCATATACCATGCATGCGAAAACTAGTTAGGAAATCATATATGCAACTTGTTACCTACAAGTATTTCCATTGAATCCGCTTGATCCAACCTTTCTTTGCTTGATCCTTGCTTTCCTTGTCCTTCCTTCTCCTCTTGGTGTTGTTATACTCTCTCAAACTAATCCCAAAACTAAACTGACAAAAAGATAAACCAGCAAAAGCTGTAAATTGATCCTCATAAGCCTTTTTATTTTTGATGCCTCTAATTTCTTCATTTTCCCTCTATTTTCCTTCAATTTGTTCCTCACATGCAACCTGGGACCTTTCATCTCCCTTTTATCCTATTTTCGTTTATTTTCATGACATAAATATTGATATTTCCTTTTTCCTTTTCAAATCCTTTGCTAATTTCCCTTTAGACATAATGAACTATAAGTGATGCCCACTAGGATACGTTTCCCAACATTCATCTTGGAATATGTGTATCATGACCTTGCTCTTATTTTTCCTTTATTAACTTTATTACATGAAATTTTATCCCGGGTTTGTTACAAATCCCTCCCCCTTAGGGGAACATCGTCATTGGTGTTCAATGACACCTATGGCCAGCAGAACCACTAAAAACTAAAACATACTGCCCATGGAGCTTTATAACTTAGCTCATTGCAATATTTATAATGAACAACCTTCTCAAAAGCAAAACCATTGTGACAAACTTGACAACATGACAACCATACAACTTATTGGAACTTTATAACACGACTCATTGAGGTATTTACAATATCAACCACACATAAATATGTACATATACCAAAAACTCATTTTACTCCACTCGAAAATAATCAAGGATAAATAGCCCACATCTGATCAAATATCTCCCATATAGCTTCATCAGGCCTAAAGTGCTTGCGCTGCACTTTAAATTTCTCAATTGCTTGTTTCTAGAGCATGAGTTGTTTCCACTGCAATATGCATTAAGGTTCCTACTGGAATTCTCCTTCTAGCTCCACCTCTAGTACAAACCAATCAATAGTGATGAACCACACTAGTTGGTTCGAAACGCGTCGACAATTGTTTCTCTATGTGATTTTGCTGAAATCATTCTCACAATCAAGTATGGATCACAGAAGTCTAAACTCTTTAATCCTTTACATATCTTTTAAGCAATGAAACATGAAAAACATCATGGTCTTTCATTTTCAAAGGAAGTGCAAGCCTGTAGGCCACTAGTCCAATCCTCTCAAGGATCTTGAAAGGTCCGCAATACTGAGGTGATAATTTTGCACATGACCCAATCCTCAAGCAACTCTTCTTGGGCTTGATGCAGAAGTACACATGCTCCCCAACTTGAAACTCTTTAAATTCCCTGTGCTGGTATGCATAACTCTTTTTCTTGTTCTATGCTGCTTTTAGATTGTTCTTGATAACTTTCATTTCCTATTCGATCTTTGCCAACATATATGGTCCTATAAGTACCCTATTCATTGGATCACACTAGTTGATTGGAGTATTACAACTCTGCCCATAGAGTGCCTCAAACAAACTCATCCTTAATGACTCCTGATAACCATTGTTGTATGAAAACTCAACCAATGGAAGATACTCCTCCCACTTCTATTGTCAATGAATAAAATACATGCTCATCATATATTCCAGTATGTTGTTGACCCTCTCTATATATGGATGATAAGTTGTGTTGAACCTCAACTTTGTAGCCAAACCTACAAATAACTCCTTCCAAAACCTAGAAGTGAACTTGACATCTCTGTCTAACAAAACCACACTCTCTCTGATCTAGGTGGATATTTGTGGCCACCCACCTATTCCACCTAGACCCACCATTGGGTTTCATCTGTTTCCTTGGTCATTTCAGCATTTACTATTTTTAGCATATTTTCGGGTCCTGAACTGCCAAAGTAGTTTTGACCCCCTAAACGATGGTTTTTTGGGGTCTACAACAAGCCCATGGGAAAGGGCTTGTAGCGAAACCTCTAGTAATTAGAGGGACCTTTCCAACAAGGTATCATATGCACCAAACAGAGATAATATGACCAAGTTACGACCTCAGGAAGTTGGCTGCCCAACTGATCCCAATGGAGCCCACAAACTCTTGGTGTTACATCTCCCGGGCTTATGGTTTTGGTTGTTTAGGCTTTTCTCATGTTTTCCAATAATAAATAAGGCTTCATTCGTCGATGCGTTTCAAACCAACTAGTGTGGTTCATAGTCATGACAAGTTGAAGAGACAGATCCAACTTAGCATGTTAAATAGTCTCAGCAGAGTCTCCAACGACTAATTTGACCAACAACTAATTTTGACTTTAGGACCAAGGTCAAATTTTTAATTTTTTAATGGAAATTAGTTAAATCAGGTAAAACTAAATAAAATAATTTTAATTGGTGTTAATGGTTGGTTAAAAAAGTAATTACTTATTATTTAATTTATTATTTAATTATTAATTATATTATATATTATTATTATATATATATCTTTAATTAGAAAATTAATATTAGTTGTAAGATAAATTAGTTAAATTATAAAAATTGGAACGACCTAACTCAAAAAAAAAAAAAATAATAATAAATAATAAATAAATAAATAGATAAATAAAATAAAAACAATTATATTTTTTAAATAATAAATTAAAAATAAAACTAAATAGATAATATTAATATATAAAAATTAGTAGAATTATAAAAGGTACTAAAAATTGAAAAATAAAAATAATAAATAAATTAATTGGATCACAAATAAACCCGAAAAGGACAGAATAATAATATAATAACAAAAATAAAATTAAGTTAAAAATTAAAAAAATAAAAATAAATAAAACAATTAAAAAAAATAAATAATAAATAATAAGTAAATAACGAGAAAAAATATAATAAAAAATCCATTACTTAGGAAAAATAAATAAATAAATAAATAAGTAAATAAGTAAATAACGAGAAAAAATATAATAAAAATCCATTACTTAGGAAGAGAGGGCTGGGATCTAGCAACTGCTTATCTTCCATCTGTCTTCTCTATTGAGATTGTTTGGTCTCTTCTCAATCTCAAGGGCTTCCCTAAATTTTCGGTGATGGAACTGCGAAACCCTAGTGATAACCAGGGTTGGAATTTGGATTTTTTTATTACCTGTCAAATAATTTTTTTTTGACGTTTTGGGTTTTTATGTTGGCCGTCAAGGAACGTTATGTCTAAAATTTTGCTTTTCAATCAAAATGTTTTGATAATAAATCGATCCTTCATCAATAAAGGTTTAATTAAAAAAATACTTTTCAATCACACCACTGTGTTAATTTTTTCTCACATATTTATAATAAGAAAAAAACAACGTGACCATGACTAAATGATTTGTTGAATCATAAAGGTTGTTTTACTCATGGATGGGATCCATAACTCCCAAACCATCGAGATTCAGTGCTTCTCCCAAACACATATACAAAAATTATGAGTAAATCTAGAAATCTATTTTACTCACACCCAACTCATTGTTATTGCAATCAATCTACTCCTATTTTAATTTCTCAATTTGGATTTCTACTAGATAATTTAAATGTTACAATTTCAGTAAAAACAAATAGATTTCTTTCACCAAATGAACAAAAAACTTCAAAAAAAAATTTCCATCTTAAAAACGTTGGAGTTGACCAAAAAGTATCCTCCACAATGCCCATCCTCTCCACCATCATAATATCACGAAATCTAGATAAAGTTCAATTTTAATAAACCCAA
>APFE031420267.1:52516-69816 GCA_000404065.3 Pinus taeda | reverse complement strand
AAGGATTTTGGGGTTTCAGCCCGCGAAACGAGCACTGTCTTACTGAATTGCAGTTTTAGGGTGCTGTAGGTTGCTTGATAGGCTTTATGTGATAGGCAGAACTATAATTTGCAGGTTTTAATGGAGTTAATTGGTGGATTTATAGAGAATTTAGAAAGCACGGGCGAAATGGGGGAAACTGGCTAAATACCTGGATAAACCGGCTTGGGCACTTGCGAGCTGAGCTGTGGAGGCTTGGTACCGTGAATTCTGGACTTTCAACGGTCAGAATCTTCAAATTGGCTGTCGGGGTCAAATTTCACAGCAGCTGGTCGTTTAACGGCTCTCTTTCTTAATCAAATGAAAATGACAAAAAACGGCTTATTAGGCCGGTTATAACGTTAATTTTTGCAAAATAACGCGATTGGCGCTTTTCTGCTGATGACGTCAGCATGACGTCATGGTGGGCCCGTCGTACGGTGCTGACGTGGCGCTGATGTGCTGGCCAGGGTGGCGGGACACGGTGGCAAGATGATGCAGTGGCAAGACAGTGTGGAGGTTGACGGGGCGCGGAAGCGGACGGACATGAGGTGACGTCAGGGTGACATGGTGGTGGGAGGCGGTAAGTGGAGTGGTGGTAAGCGGGTTCCCCGCACCGCTTTTGGAGCAAAGGTGGTAACAGGGAGGGAGCTCCGAACAACCTCCGTGCCTGCCACGCGTCCCTGTACGGGCCGAAAACCGCTCTCCCCAGACGTTATCGATCGGCATATCGGGTCATGATATTGACCGCCCACCCTTGGATCTCGACCGGCGGAGATCGGACGGCTGGCGGGTCATCTGACTGGTCGTGCATGTTTGGGAGGGGCCCGCCCGGCCATTAAAATATTCAGTTTAATAATACGCTGGGAACTTTAGGATTAGGGGTTTTTTGCAGGTTTAGCATGGGTTCGGGCGAAAAATCATTTATAGGCGCAAACTATAGAAAAAAGGGTCAAAACAGGTTTTATAAAATATAAAGGGCAAATGACCCCCGACCTTACGATAAAGCACGGGGAGGGTAATTTTTCAATGCTTTCCGCCCCTTTGGTGATTTTTTGGGTTTTTCAAAGGTTTTTCAAGGTTTTTGAGGGTTTTTGAGGGTTTTTGAGGCAAAATGACACTTTGGGTAGGGAAAGTGGTTTCAGGGGAAGCAAAAGGTGAGTCATGGGTTCTTGACCTTGACCAGGTGTCAATTCAAGTCCCAGGGAGAGAATATTATGGCTATAGTGCCACGGAGGGGATATTTATGCATTTTGGGGTTTATACACCATGGTGTTTATACTAATAGGGATAAAGGGGTATAGGGGGCTAGAATAGTAGAGTTAGCTGTTAATATGGAGGAAACACATGAGTGAGGACTAGTTCAACCAAATTTTCTCTGAAAATCATTTGAAACTAGGAGTAGTTCAAAATGAAAAGATTTTTGCACAAGAAATGTGGCTTTTGAAGGCCATTAATATCATGACAACATCTTTGAGGTTGCTGCATAAACCAGAGGGTGATAGGGTGTTAGTAAGGAGTAATATACATATGAAAATAGGGGAATTAGTCATGCACCAGTGTGTTGCCTTTCTTGTAGATGTTTCAGCAAGCTTAGTCTTGGAAGAGACAACTTTTCTGCAACCCCAGCTACCTACCCAACTAGATTTCTTAGCATTTTTTGTTCCTTCTTGGAGGGTGCACTTGGACTTGCAAACCCTTTGAATGCCTTTTCTTTTCTTTGGCTTTTTTGCTTTCATTCACTATCTAATGCAACCCTTATTCCTTCCAAGGTCCCAGATTTAGCAGTTGGGAACCTTAAGCTTCTCTACCTAGCTATTGATCTGCCAAGATTAAACAGTTTGGACAGATATTATTCTCTATTCTACAACAAGGAAATTGAAAACATGGCATGATCCAGATTAGACTGTTGAACCACCCATCAAAATTGAGTTTTTATCAAAACTGATACAGACATTGCCTTCTCAGGGAAATATGAGATCTTTGCATTTGTCAAAGCAGAGCATATTTGGACCTTTGATATCCAATCATGAAATATGAAACCTATTGGTATAGGTATCCAACAGCGTCTCCTGTGGCGCCTCTGCACTGTGCCTTCTGTGGCGCCTCCGAACTCCGCCTTCTGTGGCGTCTCCGCACTGCGCCTTCTGTGGCGCCTCCGCACTGCGCCTTCTGTGACGCCTCTGCACTGCGCCTTCTGTGGCGCCTCTGTGGCGTCTCCGCGCTGCGCCTTCGCACTGCGCCTTTTGTGGCGCCTCTGTGCCGTCTTCGCACTGCGCCTTCTGTGGCGCCTTTGCACTGCGCCTTTTGTGGCACCTCCGCACTATGCCTTCTGTGGCGCCTTCGCACTACGCCTTCTGTGGCGCCTTCGCACTGCGCCTTCTGTGGCGCCTCCGCACCGCACCTTCTGTGGTGCCTCCACACTGCACCTTCTGTGGTGCCTCTGTGGCGTCTCCGCACTGCGGCTTATTTAGATCTAGACATTACTCCAAGAGATCATAGTATTTCAGATCTAGCTCTCATAAGATGTTCAACCCAAAGCATGCTCAAGCCAAATGATCTCCTTTGCTTTATATAGGCAAGCTCTTCCTCAAATCATGGATCATGGGGCTCAATAATAATAATAATATAAAACAATACCATGGGCCAAAACCATAATAACACAATTCCGTTGGCTAAATACCAAGAGTTAAACATAAGAAACCCCACGTGTGCTTTTCTCTGCCTTGAAGTAAGTGAACTGGGGGTACGCACCTCCTGAACGGGATAACTGCGGGTATGTACGCACTTTATGTAACACCGGCCTGCTTGTATGCACCTTCTGTAAGGTGTACCTGCGTACCCCTTATTTTCTTCAATATTTGATAGCTGATCATCAATCTTTGCTGCTGACTTGAAGTACTGTGATCTATCACGTGAATGGGTTGCCATCAAGGACAACACTTTAGCCATAATGCCAACATATTTGAGAATGGAAAAACCTGTAATGCTTGTGGAACAACTGTGCTACTTACAATGTATGGATAAGAAAATATACTCCAAAAGTGCCAAACGAAGGCTAGAGATTGCTACAAAAGTTTGAAATTGAAATATGTTTCAAACCCTCATTCACATGAAGCTGTAACCTGCGATGATATCACTAATCTGGATCTTGGGGGCTAAGATCCAAGAGCCAAGAATGTTGAGATAGGAGGAGAGAAAACATATAGATATGATGGGAAACTAATGACAAGAACACTGATGAAAATACAAGAACTGAAATACATCATAAAAACACCGATGAAAATACAAGAAATGATATACATCATAAATTTATGAAGAGAGAGAGAGCCATAATTAGAGAAGAAGAATAATTCCATTAAGAATAACCATTGCATGCAATGAGGCTAATTTTTGGACCTCTTCTTCTCAACCTTCACTTCTTCCTATTACCTTCTTATAAGATGTCGTTGACATATTCAACTTTGGTTTGGGTTGAACCCATGAACTACATGTTGATTAAGTTCCCTTTTACATAAAAATATGATGTTATGACTTATACATCGAAACTTAGTTTATAAGCCCCCCTAAGATTCAAATCAATCACCCAACTTAGTTTGTTCACTTAGTTGCAAAATATGCTTGGCTTCTTGCAAAATTCTTGGTATTTTCTCAGTGAGTAAAAGACTAAAGCATACTAAAAGAAATTGGTATACAAAGTTTGTAAAAATGAATCATTAAGGATATTTTATGCCTAATGAAGTCTAATGAAAAACTGACCACTGATTACCCTTTAAATACTGCTTTTGTAGATGTATTCGAGAAAAATTTTCTAACTAAAAATATAGGAACAAGTAAACTAGGAAAAAATAATGCTTAAAAATCCTTTCAATTTCATGCCTCAAAAATTGTTTATGGATTATATCTGATAAAGACGTATTGAAATTGAACAAAAAAAGAAGGTTTCTTTCTTGGTGAAAGAGTTGGCAAGAAACCAAATATCACTTCATATAGTACTTCATAATTCTCATACCCTAAAATACAACACAATATGGAAATTATTTGTTTGGAAATTCCTTGGAAGGCACTTTAAGGATAGGGAGGGATGTGTTGTGGAATAACAACTTATTCAGGTAAAAATGACTCAAATATGCTTGTTATTTGTTGAGGCAACAACTTCTGATAAATTTCAAATAAAACTTCACTGGAAAATATATAAGGAGAGGTAGGAATAGTGACTTGAAGGGCCTGCAAAATTGATTCAGAGGTGATATATAATAAAGGATCTCCATTTTTAGGAATGATAGCCCTTTCACTTGGAAGATACTTGTTGAAACACCATACCACAAATTCTAGAAAATGATAAATCTGCAAAAATACAAATTGGGGCAGAAGTGAATCCCAGAGAGAAAACTCATCATTGTTGTCATGAAACTTTTGAGATGCCTAATTATGTAATTCATATCTATCAAATTCACATTTGGTTTCCTCAAATTTTTCTTCTAGGTCAATTAATGGCAACTCGTCTAATTTTACAAAAGCCAAAGGAAGTGGGGTTTTCTCCTAAGTTACTCGACCAAATTTTTTTCCTGACTTTAATAAATATAAACAAGGTTGAGGAAGAAAAATGAAAAATACCCAACAATTGATTGATCTAGTGACAATTTTTGTACCTTGATTGCTATGAATTATTTGATTGTTGTCACTGACTACACCCAAAAAAGGAAATGGTCGGAATTACGTGTGGATAAAATTTTATTGTTTTACCATGTGGCTCCTATTTTGAATTATAAAAATTTAATAATCGTAAGTGCCAAATCCCTTTGAGGTGACTTGAAATCGGAGTGGGATTTCGGGGGGGAGGGGTAGGGCAGTAAATAGATTTGGGAATGGGATAGGTACACATTGGAAAGTGGAATTGTTTGAGTGCCATGATTTAGTGGTCATATGTAGTTTAGTATGAAATAATAATGTTTATCCAATGGGGAATACTTTATGTCCTGGGTCCGTATTCCATAAAATATATATACACATGGTTACAAATGAAACCAAAATCCAAGATGGGATACTATTCATAGTATTTCCAAGTTTTATGCAATGTCACAAATATGTCGCTAGTAAGTTTTAGAAATTTATTTAGAGTTTTTATTTTATATATTCACTTACTTTATTATTCTACCTTTTCTTTAAAACATTAGGAGTTGAATCCTCATTTGGAAAGAATAATGAGAAGATGGAAATAAAACTTGGATGAGTCTATTATAGACATTCAACCAATCTTATTCTATGGACAATTGGAGGTTATCAAGAAGTATCCCTTAAATAGAACAATCGATGAAAAGTTACATGCTTTCTCAATTAATTATTTTTTTTTATAATTAAAAGTTCTTATTATTTAATTGACAACTAATGAAACATGTTCTATCAATTGTAGTTAACTATCCTTTGCACACCATGCTGTAATTATAACTATTTTGAAGATGTTTTGTGAAATTCAAATAATTGTACAATACTATGACAGGGTTCATCCAACTAGAGGGATTGAGAAACTAAATTTATTTAAGTTTGGGAGGAGATAAAGAAAATTGGGGTTCCATGTAAGCCTGGGGAACCATACCATCATAAAATCCAAGAGTATAATGACCTTAACTATGGAAAATCAGATGGATTGACATTAGATAAGACCCTCATTTGGCATGAAGGAATTTTAAAGGTTTAATAAAACAATTTTAATTGGAAAAAAACATAATTTTATATATCTTGAAGTTAGCATATGTAAAAAAAATATGTAGTTTTTTAAGGAATAATATATGATGATTTCATGATGGCATATGAGTGAAACTAATTCATAGTTCATGCAATTTTAATAGAAACTTAAGTAATCATGTATAAAAAAAATATTGTGTTTGAAGGTTATTGAAGGCCTTCTAGATGAATAAAAGTATAAAATGTTGGTGAGTTTGTGGAAGTGTTATAAATAATTCCACATGTTACAGTTACACGAGACTAGAGGGATGATGCAAATATGTATGAGGAAAGGTATGTCAATTTGAATTTCTATTAAGTTCATTATATAGTGTATTTTATCATGGTGCTTTTGAATCATTCATGATATAAATTTTGATCAACTATCAATGCAAGGTTGGATTCCTTGCCAGTGGGTTGTTTTGGTTATGTTCATGTTATTTAGGAGATGAGATGATTCTTTATGTGCATATCAAAGGGGCCCATGATTTTGATAGGACTAGGGATATTCATCCTTATACCTTAGGAAGGTTAAGGAATGAAGTAATGAATTGTAAGC
Source organism: Pinus taeda (assembly GCA_000404065.3). Lineage (NCBI taxonomy): Eukaryota > Viridiplantae > Streptophyta > Pinopsida > Pinales > Pinaceae > Pinus > Pinus taeda. The sequence continues at coordinate 63,515 of APFE031420267.1, read as the reverse complement.
ACAAGGAAATGAAAATTTTTAATAGCAATAGAGGACGAGGTAGAAGGGTTGCTAATGAGTATAGAAACAATTTTGAACATGACAAAATGTGTCTTGTAAATGAGATGCAACCACAATTTTTTAAGCTTGTTATGTGGTCAAAAGGTACCTTCCAGAACTTCAAAGAAAGATTATTTGTGCCTTCAACCATTAGAAGTCAACTTCATGTTGAATATGAAAAGACAAGAAATATATTCAATGATGAAACTACAACATAGTTGGCATCCCCACTTTCCTCGTGTCACTTATCACCAAATAAAACAACTAGTTAACTCACGGGTGAAGCAATCAAAGAAATCATTGATTGCTCCACCAATTATAAGGATGATATAGTTTTAAATGGTTTATCATATTCTTCTTTAACTTCATAGTTTGAGGGCTTATGATGATGTGTTTAACTATTAATATGTCCTTATAGATAAGTAATCATCTTGCAAGATCAAGGCCAATAAGCAAATATGGTGAGGAATCTTATGGTGAATCACATTTTTTTGGAAAGGACAAGGCAAAAAATAAGGTTCAAATAAAAAATAAACAACACAACTTTCCCTCTAGTGGTGAGTGTGATTGTCACCAAACCAGTAAATCTATAGGTTTGTAAAATACTAAATTAACAAAGTGTAAATCTACAACACAGTTTGTAAATTAGTAGCTCTATAAATTTGTAGAATATTAAAAAAATAGAGTATAAGTCTGTAAAAAAAGAGTGCAAATATGTAAATTTTCTAAATTTTCAATTTTGATATTTCATATGTTACACATCATTGTACTTTTAGTAAAGTACATATTTTACATGCACTTTTACATGGTAAATAACTAGTATGAAACAATATTTGTCTCTGATTTGACTATATAAGTCCTTTTTTATTCTATGAATAACAAATAACCATTATGTTTCTTATTGAAATAGAAGAAATTAATTACATAAAAAATACATTGTTTGCATAAACAAAAAGATTATTAGAAAACCACATTTTTATATTAAACATTGAAATGTATTTATAGTAATAACATACACATAGATTACTGTTATGGAACTCTATGCTGCTTCGGAGGCTTTTGCAAGCTCTCCTCTTCACAAGAATCCAATGTAGTACAATCTATCTTGCCTTGTGTAGAAGCCTTTGTTTCTTTGGAAGTTGCACCACCTTCTTGTAATTTATTTTGCAACTCATTCACTCTATTTTAATATTGTATCAAGTTGCTTTGCAATTTATTTTTTTCAATGGTGTGCTTCATCAAAAAATCCACTTGATTCTTGTACTTTTCAGGGTATTCTTTTTCTTTTTCTTGAATACTAGTATCCTTCACTTGTCTCAACTCAAATTTAACTTGACGCAATTCATGCTTCAAATCTAAAATCTGAAAAATTGAAAGTGAACGATGTATGGGCTTATTCTATAAAGCACGAATTTGGGTTTGCAAATCTTGTATCTCACTTTGGCATCCCAATATTTTGTTTCTTGCTTGTCCAATAATTTTATTTTAAGCCACATAATCTACTCTTCCTTCTTAGTTAGTTTGCTCTTGAGTGATTCCTTTATTGTTGATGTGCCAAACACATCACCTCCAACATCCATTGTTGCAACAACTTTAAACAATGAGATCTCTTGCTCTTGCAAGGCCCAATGATACTTAAGCAAGGTATCTTTGTGTTTCTTTTTTTAGTATCTATTGCTTGAATAAATTGATTCAAGCTATTCTCTCGTGCTCTTAATTATCGCTCAAACCTTAACAAGGCCTTCAATTTCTTACCATATTTTAACTCTTCATCTTTATTTTCAATCTCACTCTTCATCATTTTAACCCTTTCTTCATAATTTTCGATCTCCTCCCCATGTTTAGTAACGAGTTCACCGATTTTATTTTGAAAATCAACCTTTAAAGTACGAATATATTGTTCTTTACCTTCACTTATTGCATAAATTTTATTTTAGGTGGAATGAAGGTTTGTAGAGGTGGTATGTTAAGAACCTCAAGCATTTTTTAAGCTCATTTTTAAGATCCAGTATCTTGGTTGCATATTTATTCATTTCAGCCTTTTACTTTTCTTCTAAATTATTAAGTTCTTTATTTCCATCATCTATAGCTTTAGATTCTTTAGCATTCAACTCTTCAATATATCTTTCATATGTTTCTCTAGATACGTTTTCCTTTTGTTCACAGTCCACTAGACATTTTTGTAAGATTGCAACTTCCTGCTTCAGATGAAGAACCTGTTGATCGTTATTCATGGATATTTCACTAATTTTATTTTGAAACTCAACCTTTAAAGTATGAATATATTATTATTTCTCCACTTCTTGCATAAGTTTTACTGCAGGTGGAATTTAGGTCTATAGAGGTGGTATGTTAAGAACCTAAAGCCTATTTTTAAGCTCCATTATCTTGGCTGCATATATATTTGTTTCGGCCTTATAGTTTTCTTCTAAATCATTAAGTTCTTTAATTCCATCATCTATAATTTAGATGTTTTATCTTCCAACTCTTAAATATATCTTTGGTACCTATTTCTATATACCTTTTACCTCTATTCACTATCTGCTAGACATTTTTGCAAGCTTGCAACTTCCAGCTTCAGATGAAGAACATGTTGATCATTATTCATGCATATTTCACAACTCTTTTTTGAGGGATCATGGTGAACTTGTGGAGAATATAATGACTCTTTGGATTTCTATAAATATGCAATTTTCTGCGTGAGTTCAATAATATTCTTATCCTTATTCATGTATATTTCACAACCCTTTTTTGAGGAATCATAGTGAACCTGCGGAGAAGATAATGACTCTTTGGATTTCTCTAAATCTACAACTTGTTGTTTGAGTTCAATAATATTCTTATCCTTATTCATGCATATTTCACCTCTTTTTTGAGGAATCATAGTGAACCTATGGAGAAGATAATGAGTCTAAGGATTTCTCTAAATCTGCAACTTGCTGCATGAGTTCAATAATATGCTTATCATTAGCGATGCACAATTCACAACTCTTTATACGAGAATAATCTTTACCCTCTTAAGAAGAAAAAATATCATTGTCAATAGCTTTTTCATTAGTGCTAAAAAATCCCTACACCATATCTACATCATGGCATGTATTTAAGCCTGCCAAAGATGCAAAAACAACTATTTCATCAACGTTCTCTGGATTGATGTAACTTCCCACATTTTCCATATTTTCCTCCAAAAAGTCTTCATGTAATTGTGAAGTGGTAGTAGGAGCAACCCCTTCCACATTTTTCTCTTGAGAATGTTGAGGTATTTTTTCATTGTCTTCCTCCACTTTACACCTCCCAATGTATTTTTGTTTAGGACTACTTGATCGCACTGCGTTGGGTTAGTACAAGTCAATATTTTTTGCAGTGTTCCCTAGTAGTTGAACTTGACCCTCTTAATTTTACTTTCCTACAATGTGTGGTGCAATTACTTAGCCAATAGAAAAGGTACATCTATGGACACGTCTTCAACCTAATGTATGACCAACTTCGTTCATTCACCCGAAATATCTTTCTTGTGGTGATTCATGATGGTCTTGAGGACAATCTAAATCAGGGTTCTGTATAATCCTGGGGGGGAACATCCATTTTTAAACCATTTCTGGGAACGACCTTTTTTTTTCCACAAATTTTGCTGGCCATCTCGGTCATCTCTACCTTGGGGGTTTTCAAGTGGTCCAACATTAATACTCCTCCCCTATGTGGTATTTTACTTGCTATAGAAACCAAATCAAGGTCTAGATAAACCTTATGCCCAAAAATTACAAATTCCTTTGGCTGATGATCATAATTAAAAATAACTACATCTATCTCTTCAATTCTAAAATTGAATTCTCTAAAAAGAAACTAATTTACTCCTTCTCTTAAGAGTATATTGAGCATACCTTTTGGCCACTCTCTTCTATCATTCCATTCATCAACTCTCTTTTACAACTTTTTCACTGAGAAACTCTCAACTTGTAAAACTTGTTTGTTAGATGATAGCGTGGTAGAGAAGGCCCATGTTTCCATGACCAAAGATGAATTTGAATTAGAGTTGAATGCATGATGAGAATGGTATTTGAGGATGCATGACAAGGATCAAATTTGAGGGTGCAGGTGGATGCACACTGAGGATGCACACGGAGTATGCACGTTGATGCATGGTAGAGAAAGCCCCTATTTCCATGGTTGATGATGTCTTTGGATAAGATTTGAATGGACGTTGAGAATGTAATTTGAGAATGCACATTAAGGATTGAATTGGAGGGTGAACGTTTAGAATGCACACTGAGGATACATGTTGAGGATGCACATGAAGGATGCATGCAGAGGATGGACACTGAGGATGAACGTTGAGGATGGAAGATTAGGATTCACACCGAGGATGCCAAAAAAACTATATCTTTGTTCATTTATATGAATAAGAAAATTTATATATAATAAACTTTATGTTTTAAAATTTTTATATAATAACCTTTATAATCAACATTCAATCTATGAAGAGTGCATGTTTAACAATTTTTATTATGCAGGACATCTGGTGCAAAATGCGAGCCATAAACATACACGCACAAAAATATTGCATCATCATATTTGAATGAATGATTTATTAATAGTTGTGCACAATTTGTAAGTCTCTTAGTCAAAATTCAAAACTAATGACTTAAGTTCTTGAATTGTTCTATTAAGTATATAGTGCAAATGTACAAAAATGAGCATAGAAAAATGCCCATCGAGGACTGTATAGATGTCATTAATAGGAAATAATACTACGAGGCTTAAGATAGATGTATTTATGACAAAAAACTCTTTCACATTCCTCAAATTCTATGTCATATTCTTTCAATTGATTTGATAATATGACAATTTTTTGGTTTTTAACGCAATTTTATCCAGCTCAGAAAAATGCCCTCCATAGTCTCATTCTTCCTTATTTATGTGTGATTTCAGTTGGAAATGGTGTTTTATACTATATTCAACCTCACTATACACCTTGTTTTTCAATTTGGGCTAAAAAGATGTCTTTTGATAAAAAAACACCTAAGAGTTGTCTTCTATTCATTAGATATCCCCTTAGTTTAATAAAAATGCAATCCAACCCGTGCTATGAAATGATTATAGTAAATGTATTTGGAAATGGGATAGGTACAAATATTGGGAAATAACAATCCTTTGTTGATTTTTTATAACCTCCCCTCATCATGGCACAATGGATGTATGAAAAGTGCACTTTTAACAATTTTTACTATCATGGACATTTGATGTAAAATGCAAGCCATAAATATAGATATGCACGCAGATATTATGTGATCATATTTGATTGAATGATTTATTAACACTTATGCACAATTTGTAAGTCTCGTGGTCAAAATTAAAAACTAATTACTTAAGTTATTTAATTCTTTTGTCAAGAACAAATAGAAAATGTACAAAGTTGGGTTTAGAAAAATGCATGTTGAAGATTGTAAAGATGTCATTAATTGGAAATAAACCTATGGTACTGATACAAATGTATTTATGACAAAAAACTCTTTAACATTCCTCAAATCCTGTGTTAGTTTCTTGAAATTGTTTTGACAAAATGACATTTTCTTAGTTTTTAAACTAGTTTCACCCAACACAGAAAAAGGCTGCCATACCCTCATTCTTGCTTCTTTCTGGGTAATTTTAGCTGGAGATGGTGTGTTCTACTATTTCCCACCTAATTATACATATGTTTTTCCAATTTGGGCTAAAAAGGTGTTTGTTGAGCAAAATCACCTAAGGGTTGTCTTGTATTCATGAAATGTCCCCTTAGTTTAATAAAAATGCAAGTCAGCCCCTACTATGAAAGGATTATAGTAAATGGATTTGGAAATGGAATATGTACGCATATTGGGAAAGAACATTCATTTGTTGATTTTTTATAACCTACCCTCATCATGACACAGTGGATGTATGAAAAGTGCAATTTTAACAATTTTTACTACAACAGACATTTGGTGTAAAATGAAAACCATAAACATACATAAGCACATAGAGATTATGCAATCATATTTGAATGAATGATTCATTAACACCTGTGCACAATTTGAAAGTATCATGATCAAAATTCAAAACTATTGACTTAAGTTATTGGATTTTTTTGTCAAGAACATACTGCAAATGTACAAAAATGGGCTTAGAAAAATGTTAGTCAAATTCCTTTTTCACATTCCTCAAATTTGTGTCATTTTCTTGCAATTGGTTTGACAAAATGACAATTTTTTAGTTTTTAAACCAATTTTACCCTGCTCAAAAAAGTGCCTTCCATGCCCTTATTTTTCTTCTTTTTGAGAGATTTCAGTTCGAAATGGCGTGTTCTACTATTTTCCACCTAATTATACACTTGGTTTTCCAATTTTGGCTAAAAAGGTGTCTGGATAGCAAAAACACCTCAAGGTTGTCTTGTATTCATGAGATGTCCCCTTAGTCTAATAAAAAATCAAGCCAACCCATGCTATGAAATGATTATAGTAAATCGAGTTGGGAATGGGATAAGTACACATATTGGGAAAGAACATTCCTCTGTTGATTTTTATGGCCTTCCCTCATCACGACACAATGGATGTATGAAAAGTGCACTTTTAACAATTTTTACTATGATGGACATTTGGTGTAAAATGCAAGCCATAAAAATACATATGCACGTAGATATTATGTGATCATATTTGAATGAATGATTTATTAACACTTGTGCACAATTTGTAAGTCTCATGGTGAAAATTCAATACTGTTGACTTAAGTTATTGATTTTTTCTGTCAAGAACATACTGCAAATATACAAAAATGGGATTAGAAAAATGCTCATCGAAGACTGTACAGATGTCATTAATTGGAAATATAACTATGGGGTTGAAGATAAATGTATTTTTGACAAAAACCTCTTTCACATTCCTCATATTCTATGTCAGTTTCTTGTAATTGATTTGGCAAAATGGCAATTTCTCGGTTTTTAAACCAGTTTTACCCAACTCAAAAAAAAAGTCCCTCATACCCTCGTTATTGCTTCTTTCTAAGTGATTTCAGTTGCTAAGGGTGTGTTCTATTATCTTCCACCTAATTACACACCTGGTTTTCCAATTTGGGCTAAAAATGTGTCTGTTGAGCAAAAACACACTAGGGTTGTCTTGTATTCATGAGACATCCCCTTAGTTTAATCAAAATGCAAGCCAACCCCTATTATGAAATGATTATAGTAAATAGATTTGGAAATGGTATAGGTACACATATTGGGAAAAAAACATTCCTTTGTTGGATTTTTATAACCTTCCCTCATTTGGTCACAACGGATGTATAAAAAGTGCACTTTTAACAACTTTTACTGTGATGAACATTTGGTTTAAAATGCAAGATATAAACATACACGATCATATTTGAATGAATGATTTATTTACAAGTGTGTGCAATTTGTAATTCTCTTGGTCGAAATTCAAAATTAGTGACTTAAGTTCTTGAATTGTTCTATTAAGAACATACTGCAAAGGTACAAAACTAGGCTTAAAAAAATGTTCGTCGAATACTGTACAAGTGTCATTAATTGGAAACAATTCTATGGGGATGAAGAAAGATGCATTTGTGACAAAAACCTCTTTCACAACTCTCAAATTCTATGTTAGTTTCTTGCAATTGATTTGATGACAATTTCTCATTTTTTATACCAATTTTACCCATCTTAGAAAAATGTACCCTCATTATTCCATCTTTCTGAGTGATTTCAGTTGCAAATGGTGTGTTCTACTATTTTCAACCTCACTACACCCCTGGTTTGAATGAGTGATTTAATTACACTTGTGCACAATTTGTAAGTGTCTTGGTCGATATTCAAAACTAATTACTTAAGTTTTTGAATTGTTCTCTCAAGAACATAGTGGAAATGTACAAAATGGGCTTAGAAAAATGCTCGTTGAAGATTGTACAAGTCTCATTAATTGGATATAATCCTATGGAGATGAGTACACAGGTATTTTGACAAAAGACTCTTTTACGTTCCTCATATTATGTGTTAGTTTCTCACAATTGATTTGACAAAATGACAATTTTTCGATTTTTTAACAATTTTTTCCCAACTTAGAAAAAAGTTTGTCGCACCCTCATTCTTCTTTCTTTCTGAACGATTTCAGTTGAAAGTGGTGTGTTCTACTATTTTCCACCTCCTTGTACACTTAGTTTTCCAATCTGGGCTAAAACGATGTTTGTTGAGAAAAATCACCTAAGGGTTGTCCTGCATTCACGAGATGTCCCCTTAGTTTAATAAAAATGCAAGCCAACCTCTATTATTAGATGATTATAGTAAATGAATTTGGGAATGGGATGTGTACACATTTGGAAAGAACACTCCTTTATTAATTTTTATAACCTTCCCTCATTTGCTCATAATGGATGTAGAAAAGTGCACTTTTAACCATTTTTTCTATGATGGACATTTGGTGTAAAATGAAAGCCATAGACATAAAAATGCACACATAGATTGCGCGATCATATTTGAATGAATGACTTATTTGATTTTTCACACAATTCGTAAGTCTTTTGGTTAAAATTCAAAACTAATGACCTAAGTTCATGAATTGTTATGTCAAGAACAAACTCCAAAGGTACAAAATTGTGCTTAGAAAAATGGTTGTTGAAGACTATACATATGTCATTAATTGGAAATACATCTATGGAGCAGAAGATAGATGTATTTGTGACAAAATCTTCTTTCACATTCCTCAAATTCAGTGTCAGTTTCTTGTATCTGATTAACAAAATTACGATTTCTCAGTTTTTAACCTAGTTTTACCCAACTCAGGAAAATGCCCTCCATACACACATTATTCCTTCTTTCTTAGTGATTTTAGTTGAAAATGGTGTGTTCTACTATTTTCCACCTCATTGTACACTTGGTTTTTCAATTTGGGCTAAAATGGTGTTCATTGAGCAAAAACATCTAAGGGTTTTCTTGTATTCATGAGATGCCCCCTTAGTTTAATAAAAATGCAAGCCAACCTCTGTTATGACATAATTATAGAAAATGGATTTGGGAATGGGATAGGAACACATTGGGGATAAATTTTCCTCTATTGATTTTCTATAACCTTCCCTCATCTGCTCACAGTGGATGTATGATAAACTACAATTTTCACTATGATAGACATTTGGTGTAAAATGCAAGTCATAAACATATGAATGCACACAAAGATTGCATGATCATATTTGAATGAATTATTTATTTACGCTTTTTCACAATTTGTCAATCTCTTGGTCAAAATTCAAAACTAATTACTTAGGTTGTTGAATTCTTCTGTCAAGAACATAGTGCAAATGTGCAAAACTGGGCTTCAAAAAATTCCTGTTGAAGACTACACAAATGTAATTAATTGAAAATAAGCCTATGGGGCTGAAGGCAGATGTATTTGTGGCAAAAATCTCTTTCACATTCCTCAAATTATGTGTTATTTTTTTGCAATTGATTTGACAAAATGATAAATTTTCAGTTTTTAACCCTATTTTACCTAGCTAAGGAAAATATCTGTCACACTGTCACTCTTCCTTATTTCTAAGTGATTTGAGTTGTAAATGGCGTGTTTTGCTATTTTCCACCTCACTATACATCTGGTTTTTCAATTTGGGCTAAAAGGGTGTTTGTTGAGCAAAAACACCTAAGGATTGTCTTGTATTCATGAGATGTCCCCTTAGTCTAATAAAAATGCAATCCAACCCCTGTCATGAAATGATTATAGTAAATTTAATTGGGAATGGAATATGTACACATATTGGGAAATAATTCTCCTTTGTTGATTATTTATAACTTTTCTTCATCTACTCATAATGGATGTATGAAAAGTGCACTTTTAACATTTTTTACTATGATGGACATTTGTTGTAAAATGCAAGAAATTAACATACAAATGCAAGAAAATATTGTGTGATCATATTTAAATAAATTATTTTTTACACTTGTGCAGAATTCGTAAGTCTCTTGGTCAAAATTCAAAACTAATGACTTAAGATCCTGAATTGTTCTGTCAAGAACATAATACAAATGTACAAAGCTAGGCTTAGAAAAATGCCGCCAAAGATTGTATAGATGCCATTAATTGGAAATAATCCTATGGGGATAAATAAAAATGTATTTGTGACAAAATCCTCTTTCACATTCCTCAAATTCTATGTCATTTTCATGCAATTAATTTGGCAAAACGACAATTTCTCCATTTTTAACCCAATTTTATCCAGCTTAAAAAAGTGCTCACCATACCCTCATTCTTCGTTATTTTTGAGTGATTTCAGTTGGAAATGGTGTATTATATTATTTTCCACCTCATTGCGCACCTGGTTTTTCAGCATGGGCTATGATGACAATGTTCTTGAATTGTTTTGTAAAGGACATTGTGTAAATATGCAAAACCAAGCTTAGAAAAATGTTTGTTACAGAATGCACGTATGTCATTAATTTTAAATAAGCCTATGGGGCTAAATAAATATGTAATTTTGACAAAAACCTCTTTCACATTCCTCAAATTTTTTCTTTTTCCCACACTTGATTTGACAAAATGATACTTTTTCAGTATTTAAGTCAGTTTTACCTATCTCAAAAAAATGCCCGCCATACCCTCTTTCTTGCTTATTTCAGAGTGATTTCAGTTGTAAATGGTGTGTTCTACTCTTTAGCCTAACGAATTGTAAAATCTTCGCACATGTCTTAACTACACAACTCTTCCTATAGGCTAGAAAATCTATAATTTGATTTCAAACTTTGAGATATCAAAGATAACAAGTTTTCCCTTGGAAAATCAAAAGCATTACTAACATAAATGACTATGTTAGATTTTAAGCTTTTGTGGTAGTTTTTTAGAGTAGCATGATCCAGATTATCCACAATATTATGTTCATTCTGTCAACATTTCAAACCCCAAAGGGGGTCCATCATCAGGACTAAATTTGATAGAATATGAATGATAGTTCCTGGAGAAAAGAACCT
>APFE031420267.1:4045-38136 GCA_000404065.3 Pinus taeda | reverse complement strand
GAAGCTTGTGTGGCACTCGATGTTGATCATGTCGTTGCTTGTACTTGGCATCTGATTTATCTAGAATTTCGTGGACCTGCTGGTGAATATGTTGGATGTGCTCAATGAATTTTTTTTCCTTATTTGTTTCAGACGAGACATAAGCTGAATCTGCGTGAGTAGCTACAAATGGCATGGCCACATCAATGGGACATAGTGGCTAGAATCCCAAGCCCACCTAAAAAGGGTTGTGGCCAGTGAAGCTATGGAGAGACAGATTGTAGCTGTGTTGAACATATGGGAGGCTCTCATCCCATGTGCGTGGATTCTTTGAGTTGTACATGCACAGAATGTGTACAATCATCCTGTTGCCAACCTCTATTTGGCCATCGGTTTGAAGATGGAAGGCTATGGACTTAGTGAGTTTGGTGTCCAGCATCGACTAGAGATTGGACCAAAATGTACTAAGGAACTTGTTGTCCCAATCTAAGATGATAGATTGTGGGATCCCAAAGTGTACCCACACTCGTTCAAGGAAGAGTTTAGCAGTGGCTTCTGTTGTGATATTCTTCTTAGAGGCTGCCATAATGGCCATCTTCGAGAACTTGTCGATGACCACAAAAACACAGTCCTTTGCATGCTTAGTATAAGGAAGGCCCGACATGTCGTCCAAGGAGATGGATTCCCAAGGTCGACTAGGGGTAGGCAGTGGGGTATATAGTCCTTGCTTCTTGATGGTCGGTTTAGGAATGGCGCAGGTAGTGCATGATCTGATATACTTCCCGACATCTTGTCAAAGGTTCAACCAATAGAAATACTTTTGTTATACTGCCACCATTTTCCCGACCCCGAAATGCCCAACAACCTGACTATAGTGTGCTTCCCAAATCATCTTGGCACGCTCGCTTGAAGGAACACAAAGAGACCCTACAAGAGTGTCTGGTATGTGTGGCCAAATTCTAGGTCGCTTTTGTAGAGTAGTGGCCAATCAAAAGTCTCGTGCCCACAAGAGTTGAGCACAGTGGTTAATGCCATGATCGGTGGTTGACTGAGGAAATCTGCAACATTAATGGTGTCACCCTTCTTATACTTGATATTCAAATGGAACTATTGCAGGTATGTGCACCACTTCTAATGGCGATCATTCTGCAATTTCCCTCCGGTCTATATGAAGTGCAGGGATTGGTAGTCTATGTGGATGACCATTTCCTTCCCCAAAATGTAATGCTTCCATTGTTGGCAAGCCTGCATAATGGAATACATCTCTTTGTCATAAGTGGAATACTTCCGGACTGTGTCTAAAAGTCTCTCACTGTGATATGCCACTGGATGCCCATGTTGAGTAAGGACTGCCCTAATAGCATAGTTAGAGGCATCTGCCTTGACCTCAAATGGTTGTTGCAAGCCTGGTAATGCGAGCACTGGTGCCGAGCAGAGGTGATCTTTCAACTCTGTGAATATTTTTTGTTGAGTTTCAGACCAAAAGAAATTTTCTTTCACTCCTCCCTTGGTGAATTGACTCAAGGGCCAAGTGATATGAGAAAATCCCAACACGATCCCGTGATTGAAGTTGGCAAGACCTAAAAAGCTGTGGAACTCTGATAGAGTGGTTGGAGATGGCCAATCCGAATGACTTCGATGTTGGCTGGATCCACATGCAACCCCCATTCATCAATAATGTATCTCAGATACTGAACCTGAGTCATGAAAAAAGTGCATTTCTCCAAATTGGCACATAACTTGTGTAGCCGCAGTGTTTAGAGAACCTATCAAATGTGGTGGAGGTGGTCTTCCCAACTCTAGCTAAAGATCAAGATGTCATCCAAGTATACCACTACAAATGAGTTAGTGAATGGCCACAAGATGTCATCCGTTAGCCTCATGAAGGTTGCAGGAGCATTCATCAATTTGAAAGGCATAACCAACCATTTGAAAAGGCCCTCCTTGGCTTTGAAGGAATTATTCCACACATCGGAGGGTTCGATTGGTAGCTAGTGATATCCTAACTTCAAAGTGATCTTGCTGAAATATTTCCCCCCCTTCAATTGGTCCAAGAGGTCATCAATCTGTGGGATCGGGTACCTATTACAGACAATGATCTTGTTCAGTACCCGATAGTCAATACAAAGTCTCCAAGTCCCATGCCTCTTCTGTACCAACACGATTAGGCTCCCGCAGGGCGATGAACTTGGATGGATGTGACCTTTCTGCAGAAGCTCCTGAATCTACCTCTTGATTTCATTGTTCTCCATAATGGAGTGCTGATAGATTGGCCCATTGGGCAGTGACGCACTTGGGGTCAGATCGATGGAGTGCTTGTCCTGACAGTGTAGAGGAACCCCTGCGGGGGAGGTGAAGGTGTCCTCGTACTCCTCCACGACCTTGTCCATCTATAGTTGTTGTGCGGAGGGGCCTTGTCTGGAGGTCGTGGCCACCATCTTCTTCCTTCCTTAAGGGCGTACCATTAGAAAAACAAATTTCCTAGTTTTGGAAATGAGCTTACTACATTGTTTTGCAGTAACCAAAGAGATGGTGGTAGGCAGTGCTACCTCTAGTATCTTGCACAACTTATTTCCAAAAGTAACAATAACAACACAGGGCCTTGATTAATACATAGCATGTCACTTCCACAAGTATGGTTTTCTTATAATACATCACAAAAATCAAGGGTAGTAGTGTCACACAATACCTCATCCATGAAGGGCTTGATGTTGTATGGAAGGCGACACTGCTGGCTCACGCGAAGATCCCATCCTGGGTGAAGCCACCCGATGGTGTACGATTGTGGATGTGTTGTGGTTGATAAGCCCAACCACTTCATGACCTATGCCGAAATGAGGTTCTTTTGGCTCCTGCTATCGAAAATGAACTGTAGCGGGGAGCCCTTTACCCACATTTGGGAGTGGAAGAGATGCTCCTCCTCCTCTGGATCTTCGGGTTCCTCCTTCTAGATCTTCATGGTGACAATGATGGCATTAGGCTCCACATCAATAATCTGCTTCCCTTTTTCATTCCCCTTGCAGGTTCTGACTCAGATTCGGAACATGCATCTGATTCTGAAATATTTAGCTCGGCCACCAGTGACTGCTTGGCCCGACACTCACTTGTGCTGTAAGCAGAGCTTTTATGGAACTCACACCACTTTCTGTGTCCTTTTTTGGCTTCACGGTACTGTTCTTTTCTTGTAGCTTTGTGGGTTGTCTTGGGCCGCCTACCTTGGCTTTGTCCTTTTTTCTGCAGTTTTGGGGCACCTTTCCCTTGCTTCGGATTCAGAGATCCAAAGTCTCGCTTCTTCTGTTCAAAATTTTGCTTGATGTTGATGGCATATCGATATGTCGTGCCAAGTGAGGAGATGTTTAGGAATTATATATCTTCCTAGATGTACCTGTGCAGTCAGCTATGGTATTTGAGTACTGATGAGCCTAGGTATTGCAACAATATTGCTGCAACTCCCAAGGCTACCAACTTTACTTATCAACCCGGGGTTCGTACAAACTTGGAGGTGATAGTGTTATATGCACAAGTAGAATTGAAGGTCCTACCTGTTGTCGTTATTTATAGGGTCAAAAGAAACTTTAATTCTTTAATGGAAGGAGAGAAAACCTTATTCTAAGAGAGAGCTACTTCTATTACAGTAATGAAGAAAACAACATGAAAGGATAAACTTGTGTCATGACCTAACTTAATCAACCAAACAACTATGTGAAGAAAAGTTGCTAATTTAAAATTAACCTAAGGCTAATTATCTATGTTTGCAGAAGTAAAAACATAAAAACTAGACTAAGGAGTAACAAAGAAACTTAGGCTAAGTTAGGTTTCAGGCAGAAAAGAAATTGGAGGACGAAATTAGTGAAAGGAGGACATGAGGGAGCAACAATGCATAAGAACTGTTGGATCAATCGGGTGAAAGGTAATGAACGGTGGAGATTCGATCGTGGAAGGTTACGTAGGCAAATGGGTGAAAAGGGTTGCTAATAGGATAGATGGTTAAGATCTTATCACGAAGGTTTTAAGTGAAGGGATGGACGAACAAGGGAGCAAGGCAGATGAATGGCGAAGATCGCGAGGGATTTATTTGAGTGGATGGACGAATAGGGGAACAAAGGAGATGACTGGCTGAGATTTAATTCCGCAGGTGAAGGTCATAGATGGACGGTGGAGATCACATAGCGGGGAAAAGAAATGTACGGAAATGAGGGAGCGGGTTTCTAAGGAAAAAAGTAGTTTCTCACATGCCCTTTAGGTAGTAAGCAGTTTTCAGAATTTTCACACGATTAGCCTTACTACGCGACATGTAGCATGAGAAAACCACTTTTCTCGTGTGCTCTCAGGTGGATAACTTTCGTGCATTAATTCCCGCGAGATTGTGTGATAGCCGTTGGATCAGGCGGGGCTAATCAACAGTGGAGATCGCCCAAGCTAGTTGGCGATCAGGTGAAGTGAGAGCCGTCAGATCAGGCAAGGTAGATTGACAGTGGGGACTTAAAGTTCATAAAGTGAATCGTGGACTCCACACAAGGTAGCAGTTGAAGAAAATAGTGAATTAGACTGTGATTTTGAAGGTTTGTTAGTGATCGGACGGCAAGGAAGCGATAGAGGGAGAACGTGTTGGAGGTGGTTTCAAAGGAAAATAATAGAGAAAACCAGTGAGGATATACAACTAACTACATTCACACAACAAACTCCATAGCCTATGCAAGAACCAGAAACTATGTTTTTGGGGTTGTTGGTAGGTCTCTGCCTCAAGTCATGGTTCCTGAGGGAGGAGATGAGGCTGAGACACCTGGGTACAACCTGATAATAATCTTTTCCTCTAATATAACCTGTGAATTAAAAAAACACAAATGACAGTAAACTACAACAAATGAAACTACTGAAACAGATGAACAAAAATAGGAAGTTATTAAAATAAATGAACAAAACCAAAAAGCTACTTAACCAAATGAATCGGAACCAAAACTTCTTGAGCAAATGCATCTGCAAACCATGAAACTACTTAACAAATAAAAGAATAGAATCCTATGCTAGAATAATAGTACAGTAAAGAGGAGTTGTGGTTGCTTGGGTCGGGTCCTAACCCAAGAGCTTCAAACCTTAAAGTTTTACTCAAAGCTGGCTTAAACAAAACTCATCTTTATTATCGAAACCATGGATTACAGAGAAAATTCACAAGTCTTTACAGTTCAGAAAATAAAACAAAGTTTTACAAATGAATTCTAAATCCTCATGAGGTCCTAAGCCTCTCCATTTATACATATGAAGTCTCCAACAATTTCCTCTCAAATTAGGGTTGTTTGGCTCCCAACTCAAAATAAACTGTTTTTTGTCCTTTTCACTTACTCGGCTATCTTTTAGTCCTCATGATGTGGTTGTTTGCACTCCAAGCTAGTGGAGGAATATTCAAATGGAGGGGTAGTATATGAGGAGGATTAGCCTCCTATAATTCCTCGACCTTGTCCCATTTGAGTCTTGACCAATGTATTTTTTATAGTTCTTTGCTTTTATCCTTTATACCTGCATTTATCCTTGCATTTATCCTTTATTCTTGCATTATATTCACTTTAGACCACAAAGCCAAATATCCAACTCTAACTCATTTTATAAACAAAATATAATCAAAAGTATGCAATAAGTTGTGAGAATAGTTAGTTTGACTAAGCTAGGAGGTGAATTAAGGCCAATTAAGGCACATATAATTACTCAATAATGAGGCTCATCATCACCCCCTACAGAAAGCGTTGCTCATCCTTTGAGCAACTTAGTGGCTCTGGTAGCCTCTCTGACATCCCATGCTTCTGTTGTGGTCTCTTCTTCTTGTTCATAGAAGCCTTCTTTCCTTTCTTCTTCTTCCCACTGCCTTTTTCCCCTTCTTCTGTTCTTTGATCTTCAAATTGTGTGGTAGTGTGTTTTATTTTAGCAGGCATGTATATTATCATCTCTTAGTAGCTTAAATATATCCTCAAAATGTAAAATTGCTTGCCCTTGGGCAACAAGATATCTAAGTTCCAACTAAGGATCAGTAGCAATCAGATTATGGGTGTTGAGTAGGGCCATATGATTTGATTGTTTAGCTCTAATATAAAGAGGTTCATATATCTCTCTACCCTATATCCTTTTATCTCTGCAGCCCTTGACTTCTCATGGTTTAGCCATGATGCCAAAGCCATTAATTGTAGATCTCCTCGCTTTACATTAGGATCCCAATTATTCATGTCTATGAGGGCCATGTTATGCAAGTAAAACTTAGCCATTTTGGCCCCATCCTTTAGCGCACTATGATCACAAAGATCAATAAATTGTTTGCAGTCTTGAAATGGCATGGTGATCCTTTGTGCTAGTGTTTTAATTTGAAATTGTAGCATTGTTCTCTAAGGTAAAGAGCATAGGATTTAGCTGGCATCCTACACTGGATGGCCTCCAAGGAGAGGTTGGCCATACATGCTAGCTGATTTTCCTTTTCCTGCAACTATCCTCTCTATTTTTCTTATCTACTTCCTCTTGTTGTTCTTTCGCATCTCCATCAGTTCCTTCCTTTGTTTCCTCCTCTTGTTTCAACATCATCTTCCTTTTCTTCTTTCAGCATGTTCCCCTGTATTAGTTTCTTCTTCACCCAACTCATCCCCATTTAGTTCTGTATCTTATTCTTCTTTTTTCCCCCTCCTCACTAACAGAAGGACTAACATCATAGGTGAAGGTTTTGATTTCATCTTCTATTGGTAAGTTTATGAAGACTGACCATGTTATGGGGATCCTGAGGCTTTGGAGGGCATCCTTAATGAGGATCCTGATCAACCCATGGTGAACCGACTACTGGGAATTCCCTTCCTTTACTTTGCTGCTGGAGTCTATGAGTGATTGCATCAAGAAATAGGGTATGCTGAGTCTTTGGTGAACTGGGGTCTCTATCCCAAATCTTAATTCTTCAAGCATTCTCAAATGGTTGCCATAACAACACTATATCTATGGACTCTTGCATTTTATTTTGACTTATTAAAGGATTTATTTTTTGCCACCTTTTCACTTATAAACCAACTACCTTTTAACCTTTACAACTTTTTATCAAATGATGTATATGAGTGAGTGAGTAGGATACTTACCTGTGGTCTTGATGCCATGCTACAATTGTCAAAGATCACAAGTGTTGTTGATGGTCATTCTTCTTCATCCTTTGCTGTTTGTTGATGGTTTATTAGCTTTTGCGGGTGTCTGTGACTGAAGATCTGATGTTGTTACTGCTGTTGTGGAGCTCTTGGATCTGATGTTGTTGTTGTTATGGAGCTCTTGGATTTGATGTTGTTGTTGTTGTGGAGCTCCTAGATTACCACTTGGCAATGTTTGGTGTCTTCCTTAGAATTTTTTATCATGTTGTTGGATGGTGCTGTGAAGATGGTGTAATGAATGGACAGAGGGAGTAGGAGTGTATGTGGATGCAGGGATGATGGTAATGGTTGAGGTGATTTTGTTAGAAAACACAATCTTCACCTAAATGGAAGCAATGAAGTGAAAAAACAATAGAATTGATGGAGGGATGCATTTGGTAAGGAGTGGATGGAGATGAAATATATGTGAGGCAGGGTTCCTTTTGGTCTTTCTCTTTTGCTCCTTAGTTTGTCTTTCTCCATCGCAACGCTGTATCATATAAAAATATACTTATTTTTATTTTCAATATATATATATATATATATATTATATATATATATCGAGAGAGAGAGAGAGAAACAAAACACGTAGGCTGCCTCAGAGAGGTTTTCACCCTAGCTATCTGCCCTAGGTGCCTTAGGAAGGTTTTCATCCAGGGATCTTCTTATCCTTTTCATTTTTCTCATCCTTGGGCTGCCTCATGAGGTTTTCAACCCAAAGATGGGACTCAGGCACCTCATAAAGGTTTTCACCTGAATCCTTATTCTTTTTCCTTCTTTAGTAACCGAATGAGGGAGGAGCTGGAACCTGCTCCACCATCATCACTGTCTTATTAATGTTGTCTATGAACTCTTGTCTTGATAAAGGCCTCTTGTACATTTTCAATCCATGTCCATTAACTAGCAATGGAATGGCTTCTTCATCAATAGTCCTAATTTGCACTGAACCATTGTCATGGCATCTTTCCACCACATAAGGTTTGAGCCATCTTGTTCTTAAATTTCCCTTAAAATATTTAAACCTAGAATCATATAACAATGCCTAGTCTCCTTCTTGAAATTTCTTCTCCTTGATATGTCTGTCATGCCAGACCTTCCTCTGAAGCTAAACTATCTCTATATGTAGGAGGGCCTGCATTTTGAATTAATCCAAGCCATTCAAATGCAACAACCTTTCTTTTTGTGCATGGCTGAGATCTAAATCTAGTTTAGCTACCATCCTCAATGTGTTATATTCAAATTCAATGGACAACATAGCCTTTTTACCATAGACCAGCTCATAGGGCGTAAATCCAGTGGTGGTCTTCCATGTTGTATTATAGGCCCAGGTGGCCTCAACTAGTCTCTTTGCTCAATCCTTCCTGCTGCTGCTCACCACCTTGGTTAAGATGTTCTCCAATGCCCTATTGGTCACCTCCACTTGCCCATTAGCTTGTGGATGATAAGGAGTGGAGGTCTTATGCTTGATTTTGTGGTGGCTGAGTAGTCCTTCAATTCTGCTGGAAGTAAACTGGCTTCCTTGGTCTGTGACTAGCTCTCTAGGGTACCAAAATTTGTAGAATATATTCTCCCTTAGGAACTCAACCAACTTTTCTTCTATTGATACCTTAATTGCCTTGGTTTCAGCCCATTTAGTCAAATAATTAGTGCACACAATGATGTGCAGTTTTGTCTTTGAAGGAGGGTTGATAGGCCCAATGAAGTCCATGCCCAACTTGTCAAATGGCTCGAAAGTCACTTGAGGTTGTAGGGGAATTTCATCTCTTGGAGTAGACTTTCCCATCCTCTAACACCAATCACACTGACTAATGTAATTCTTTACATCCTGATAAAGAGTAGGCCAATAATAGCATGCTTGCAACAGTTTGAATGATGTTCTCTTTGTTGCAAAATGATCTCCACAAGGCTCATCATGATATGTTAGAAGGATGTCAAATACTTACTCTTCCCTTACACACCTTCTTAAGATTCGATCTGGGCTAAGTTTGAACATATTGCCCCCAATCCAGGTGAAGGGGGTGCTCTTTCTGATCATCTTGCTCTTTTCTTTGGAGGGAAAGTTTGGTGGGAACTGGGATAATACCATATAGTTTTCTATATCAGCAAACCATGGGGAGAGAACTGAAATAGCAAACAGATGCTCATTTGGTAACTGGTCATCCACCATTCCTTCTTCACCTACAGGCATATTTATTCTAGATAGAAAGTCAGCAACAACATTTTCCTTTCCAGGCTTATCAATAATGGTTAGATCAAACTGTTGTAATAGAAGTAACTATCTTATAATTCTAGAATTTACATCTAATTTGATCATTAAATATTTGATTGCAGCATGATTATTATGCACAAATGTTTGATAGCTTGTAATGTAATGCCTAAATTTTTTCAATGAATGCACAACAACTAGGAGTTCTTTTTCAGTCGTAGTATAGTTTAGCTGAGCCTTTGATAGGTTTTTACTGATAAAATAGATGGCATAAGGAAATTTCTCCTCTTCCTGACCTAAGGCTATTCCTATGTCTTTTTGTGAGGCATCATCATGAATATGAAAGGGGAGGGCCCAGTTTGGGCCTCTAAGGATTGGTGCAGTAGTCCACTTACCCTTGAGAATGTCTAAGGCCTCTTGACAGTTCTTTGACCATATAAATTCAGAATCTTTGGCCAACAATCCAAATAAAGAAGAGGCCAACTTGCTGAAGTCCTTTATGAACCTTTGTTAGTATCCAGCCAATCCTAAGAAACTTCTGACATCTTTCTACTTTTGTGGAGGTGGGACCCCTTGGATGATTGCTATTTTGTTTGGGTCCGCCTGCAATCCTTGCTGAGATATTGAATGACATAACACAGTCCCTTCAATCATTAAGAATTCACACTTTTTTGGACTGAGAGACATATTCATTTCAATGCATTTGTGTAATACTTTGCCTAGGTTAGTCATGGCTTCTTGGAAATCACAGCCATAAGGTGTCAAGTCATCCATATAGATTTCCACAACATCATGTACTAATTCATCAAAGATACCCAAGACTGCTCTTTGGAAAGTGGTAGGAGCATTGCATAGGTCGAAAGGAAGGACCCTATAGGCAAAAGTACCCCAAGGATAGGTGAATGTGGTCTTGTCCTGGTCTTTTGGGCATATTTGTATTTGGTTATACCCACTAACTCTGTCTAGGAAAGAAAAGAATTTCTTCCCTGCCAAGCCATCTAACACTTGCTCAATGAAGGGTAGGGGAAAATGATCCTTCTTGGTGGCTTTGTTCAACTCCCTATAATCTAAACAAATCCTCCACTTACCATTTTTCTTCAGCACTAATACTAAAGGAGAGACCCACTCACTCTGAGATAGGGTAAATAAATCCTGCATCTAACAGTTTTTGCAATTCTTCCTTAACTATCTCTTTAAGAGCTAGATTCATCCTCCTTTGTGGTTTCCTGACTGGATTGCAACCTTCTTGGATGAAGATGTGGTGAGTACACACTGAGGGGTGTACTCCCTTCATTTCCTTATAGCTCCAAGCAAAGGCTTCTAGGTTCTTCCTCAACAAGTTGCAAAGCTTTTCCTCTTTCAAAGCAGAAAGAGATGGATTAATTTGCAAAGCTTTCTCTGGGCCAAATTCTACAGTTTTGACATGGAGTGGGTTGGAATTGGCCAGGCATAAATCAATTGGATGTTTGTTCAGGGTTTCCCTTACTTCTTCTTCTAATGGTAGGGAGCTAAGAGTTGGATTTTGGAGAAGGCATTCAATCAAATCATCCTCATGTTGCTGTCCTCCTCCTATGATTGCTTCCAAAGTATAAAGTCGGGCAGAGTAACCCTCATCTTCTTCCTCCTCCTCTAACCATAAGGGTAAATCATGTTCTAGTGAAGGTTGAGTAGGAGGGTATATGACTAAATGTTTGGACATATGCCCATTCTTGATGGTCATACTCTCAGCTCTACAGCGAATGTAAGCATCAGCTGTGGCTAGCCATGGCCTCCCAAGGATGACAAGGTAACCAATAAGCTTAGCCTTAGGCTGGAGAACTAGGAAATCTATAGGGTATTCCCAGGAATCAATGGAGGCCATCACAACCTCCACAATTCCCTCAGGGGTGACTATGGAACAGTCTGCAAGTTGCAACACTATTGTGGTCTTTCTCGATGACACTTGGAGGTTGATTTTGAGCATGGTGTCCTTAATAATCACATTAATGGCAACCCCAAGATCAATTAGAGTGTGTGGGACAGTGGTGCCATTGATGTGTACATCTACTATAGGGCTTCCAGGGTACAAATATTTTGGACATATTACCTACCCCAGCATTAAGTCAAGTAATTGCCCAATGACATTAATGGTAGGGGCATCCCTTTTTCTTCTTCCTGGATGCTTGAAGCACTTCTCCTTAATCAATTTATTGTAAATAGGCACATCTTTGATTGCCTGGAGAAGGGGGGTCTTTACACATAAATTTTTCAATTCTCCCAGTAGTTCAGTTTCTTCTAGGGTAGGCTGAAGTGGTTGGGTTAATCTTTAAGGAAAGGGTGGATTTAATTCCAGGTTGCTTTCCTCTCTTTCTTCCTCAATATCCCTATGTGGAGAGGGAGGTTGGTTATCAAGGAGAATTCTCCTAGATCTTAGGTTAATCTCATAGATTTCTACAGCATAAGTTGAGTATGATGTCTCTCCACTGTATGCTTGTTGAGTCTGCCTATTGTTTAGCTTCGGATTTGGTTGTGTAGGCATCTGGGGTTGCTTGGGTGGAGTAGAGTGCAGGGGTTGTGGTTGTGCAGGTGGTGGATGCAATAGGGCTGGAACATTACTGAATTGGGGCCTCTGCCCCTAGGGTGGGGCATTCCACTGATGTTGTGGCTGACCATAGGGCTGGAATGATTGGCTAGCTGGCTAAGATTGATACTAAGATGTATAGGACCAAGGAGGGGGTGTAGACCAAGAAGGATGAGTAGGAGGTCCCCAAGAAGGTATAACGGTGGCTTGGTTGGGGTTATATTATGCATGAGATGGCCCTTGCATACCCTACTGGTATGGTCTAGGCCCAGCAGGTCTCCTTTGGTTGATGTAGGAAAGTTTCTTAGTGACCCCTTCAGCTCCTTGATATACAACTTTGAGTCCAGGTAAAGAAGGGCACTTGTTTGTGGAGTGGTTTTCTTCACAGACTGGTCAAATCTGAATGCAATTTAATGGACATTCATTCCTAGGATGCCTCCTAGTGCATCTGGAACAAAAAATGGCCAAGGATCTCTCTGATTCCTCTTGCTTTCTTTTGATGTCCGTGTTGTCCAATTGTAAGGCAAGGATTTGCATCATGTCACTCTTGAAATCTTCCAACATAATACCAATTTCACCCTTGATGGATAAGTTGGAGGATGATGTACTGGCCATAAGTTGAATACCCCTACCCTTTTTCCTGGCTATCCTAGAATGGTTTCTAAATACAGCCTTAATGTCATCATAGTGTAATTGGTAGACATCTCCTCCTGCTATCATATGTAAGGTATCCAGAAGATCTTCCCTTACTCCTCTAAGCAAGACAAACATTAGTGACTCAGGGTCAAGTGTGCACCTAGCCCTTTTGTAACTAAGTTGGAATCTTTCTTCATAGTCTTCTAGGGATTCATCCTGGCCTATAGTCATCCTTAAAATCTCATCTTTAGTGTATTTTGACCTACAGTAGTCCCTATATTTGTTGTTAAAATATTACTGCACCTAAGCCCAAGTTGTGATGTTATCTCCAGGTAAACCAATGAACCAGCGCAATGCTGCATACTTGAGGGTAGATGGGAATAGTTTTAACTTTTTCTCATCGTTTGTATAGCCATAGGTTCGGCATATAATAGAAAATTCAAATAGGAAAGTTTCAGGGTCCTTTGTGGTCAGGCCATGGAAATGAGGTAGAGTAGAGGGGCTTATATTCTTCATCATGGTGTCCCCATTGGATTCCTTGATGGGGAATGAACTCTCAATTCTCTCTCTATCTCTCTTGTCATTTTGGTTTCCAGCCATTGATTTAGTAGGAATGGGTTATTTGTCTTCTTCTTATTCTGTAGGTTCCCCAAATAGGTAAGTTTTCTGACTTAAAGGGTCTTACAATTCATCATCACTGAAGAAGAGAGAATGTTGCTTGTTGGATGCAGTGGGGGTATTTGACAATAATTTTCCTAAATTGTCCCTAATCCTACGAAGCATGAAAGGAAATGTTTTTGGGTTGGTTTTTGTAATATTTTATTTTAAAGCTAGAAAGTACTTGCACAATGGAAAGGAAAGCAGCTAATGATAACTGAAAGAAAGAAAGAAACTAGATTACTTTTCCAGAAATAAACTAATGGAAGAAAGTTTGAAGACTAAAAATAGAAGAAAAGAAAGTAGGAGACTAGAAATAGAAGAAAGCGATAATTACTTCTACTTAGACACCTCCCTGGAAACGACGCAAAAAAGTGATGAGCCTAGGTATTGCAACAATAATGCTGCAACTCCCAGGGCTACCGGCTTTACTTATCAACCCGGGGTTTGTATAAACTTGGAGGTGACAGTGCTATATGCACAAGTAGAACTGCCTGTTGTCACTATTTATAGGGTCAGAAGAAACTTTAATTCTTTGATGGAAGGAGAGAAAACCTTATTCTAAGAGAGAGATACTTCTATTGAAGTAATTAAGAAAACAACATGAAAGGCTAAACTTGCATCATAACACAACTTAATCAACCAAACAACTATGCTAAGCAGAATTGCTAATTTAACATTAACCTACGGTTAATTATCTATGTTTGCAAAAATAAAAACATAAAAACTAGACTAAGGAGTAACAAAGAAACTTAGGCTAAGTTGGGTTTAGGTGGAAAAAGAAATCAGAGGTTGAAATTAGTGAAAGGAGGGCATGAGGGAGAAACAATGCATGAGAATCGTTGGATCAGTTGGGTGAAAGGTAATGAATGGTGGAGATTTGATCGTGGAAGGTTACATAGGCAGATGGGTAACAGGGTTCCTAACGGGATAGACAATTAAGATCTTATCCCGAAGGTTTTAAGTGAACGAATGGATGAACAAGGGAGCAAGGCAGATGAATGGCAGAGATCATGACGAGGGATTCAGGTGAGTGGATGGATGGATAGGGGAACAAAAGAGATGAGTGGCTGAGATTTATCGCATGGGTGAAGGTCAAAGATGGACGATGAAGATCACATTGCGAGGAAAAGCAATGTGAGGAAATGAGGGAGCGTATTTCTAAGGTGGAAAGTAGTTTCTTGCATGCCCTTCAGGCAGTAAGCATTTTTAAGAATTTTCACGCGATTATCCTTACTGTGCAACACGTAGCATGAGAAAACCACTTTTCTCGTGTGCTCTCGTGTGGATAACTTTTATGCATTAATTCGTGTGAGATTGCGTGATAGTCATTGGATTAGGCAGGGCTGATCAATGGTGGAGATCGACCAAGCTAGTTGGTGATCGGGTGAAGCGATAGCCATCGAATCAAGCAAGGCAAATTGATGGTGGGGAATTAAAGTTCATAAAGTGAATGGTGGACTCCACGCGAGGTATCAGTTGAAGAAAATAGTGAATTAGACAGTGATTGTGAAGGTTTGTTGGTGATCAAATGATGAGGAAGCGATGGAGGGAGAATGTGCTGGAGGCGGTTTCAAAGGAAAATAACAGAGAAAAATAGTGAGGGTATACAACTAACTCCACTTAAACAACGAATTCCATAGCCTATGCGAGAACCTGAAACTGTGGTTTTGGGGTTGTTGGCGGGTCTCTGCCTCAAGTCATGGTCCTTGAGGGAGGAGTTGAGGCCGAGACACCTACACATAACTTGATAGTAATATTTTCCTCTAATCTGACCTGCGAATTATAAAAACACAAATGACAGTAAACTACAACAAATGCAACTACTGAAACAGATAAACAAAAACATGAAGTTATTCAAATAAATGAACAGAACCAGAAAGTTGCTTAACCAAATGAATCATAACCAAAACTTCTTGAGCAAATGCATCAGAAAACCATGAAACTACTTAACAAATAAACAGAACAAAATTCTATGTTAGAATAATAGTACAGTAAAGAGGAGTTGTGGTTGCTTGGGTTGGGCCCTAACCCAATAGCTTCAACCCTTGAAGTTTTACTCAGAGCTAGCTTAAACAGAACTCATCTTTATTATAGAAACCATGGATTACAGAGAAAATTCACAAGTCTTTGCAGTTCAGAAAATAAAATAGAGTTTCACAAATGAAGTCTGAGTCCTCATGAGGTCCTAAGCCTCTCTATTTATACATATGAAGTCTCCAACAATTTCCTCTCAAATTAGGGTGGTTTGGCTCCCAACTCAAAATAAATTGTTTTCTGTCCTTTTCACTTGCTTGGTTGTCTTTTAGTCCTCATGATGTGGTTGTTTGCACTCTGAGTTGGTGGAGGAATATTCGAATGGAGGGTTAGTATATGAGAAGGATTAACCTCCTTTAGTTCCTCGACCTTGTCCCATTCGAGTCTTGACCAAGGTCTTTGCTATAGTTCTTTGCTTTTATCCTTATACCTGCATTTATCCTTGCTTTTATCCTTTATTCCTACATTATATGCACATTAGACCACAAAGCCAAATATCAAACTCTAGCTCATTTCATAAACAAAATATAATCAAAAGTATGCAATAAGTTGTGAGAATAGTTGGTTTGACTAAGCTAGGAGGTGAATTAAGGCCAATTAAGGCCCATATAGTTACTCAATAATGGGGCTCATCAAGTACCAAATGTTGCACTGAATCCTTGATAACCAATTTTGTGCGAAGGGTATGGAAAATATTGGTAAACTCCAGCACGTCTTGGTGCCTTCCCTACCACAGTGTGGTCCACTTTATGTATTGATCCTCATAGCTTCCGACAGGGTAGTAGTGCTCCTTGATTGTAGTCTAGAATGAATTCCAAGTGGGTGCAACTGAAAACAATGAGGCCGTACTTTCATCCTTCTGCTCGTAGTATGTTTCCCACCAGTCCTTGACCTAGGGGGCAACTTTGAGAAGAGCGAAAGTAATCTTTTCCCGACCGGAAAAATCATGAACAGAAAAATACCCTTCTAGCAAATTTACCCATTTATCTACGGCGTCTGCTTCTATGTGACCCTCAAATATGGGAATGTCAAAGTTAACTTGTACCTTAAAGGGTGTGGTGCTTCCAGAGTAGCTGCTGGAAGTAGATGTGTCACCTCTGGGTAGCCGCTGAAGGATCTGGGAAAATTTATCCATCATCACATTCCTTTGTTGCTCGAGGGCCTCTTCGAGCAAGATTTTGATAGGATCTCTTGCCCCCTCATCTTTATTTTCATCCACCATGGGAGGCCGTTGGGATTTGCGAAGCTGATCTTGCAAAGGTTCAACCAGTTCAAGTCCTATCTCCTTATATCCCAACCTCGTTGGGGACATGCAAAGAAAGACAGAAAAAGAGCAGACCGCTCTGATACCACTAATTCGGATTTAAACAGGAACACAAAAAATTATAGATATAACCATACATATAGAGATGCAATAGAAATAATACTTCATTTCATTACTGTAAAATACTGAAATATGCTTACAAACAAAAATGGAAATAAACTAGCTAGGGCATGGTAGCTTATCTCTGAGAAGCGATGTGGCGGCTACATGCCTCTGAACTGAGTTACAATGAGGCTGGAAGGCCTATTTATTTTTGAGAAACAATGGAAAACCCTAAACATCTAAAAACCTAGCCCTCGAAGATGAAATGCCAAACTATGGGCCCTGTTTGGGTAAATTGATACATCAACTTCCCAGGGTCGTAACTTTGGCATACGATCTTTGCTTGACATGCACAATATCTCGTTAGAAAGCTCTATCTGAGAACTATAGCTTTGGTAAGAGCATAATTGGTCCATGGACCCATGTTGCTCCTAGTTTTCCCAAAAAAACGTCGTTTAGGGCATCAAAACGGCTACGGAAGTTCAAGACCCGAAAAACTGTTAAAAATAGTAAACTGTGCTACAATTAAGGAAACTGAAAAGCTGAAAGAAATAATGGTGGGGGTCCAAGTGGACTTGGTGGGTGGCCACCAATATCCACCTGGATCAATAAAGTGAGAAAACCCACTAAAGTGAATTTATTAAAATAAAAGAGTAAAAAGGTGGCAAAGTGGAGAACGAGTTTTTAAAAGGGAAAATGAGGAGTCTCTCATTCTTGCATTTTCTCACTTAAGAAAGAAATTTGGAGAGATATTAAGGAGGATCCTATGGACTTTGGAAACCATCATTCTAGCTTCTAGTTTCAGTGTTTAGACCATACACCCTAGCTAGTTTGGGAGTAGGATCACTCGAATTTTGTCATGGTACTTTAGCAGGGAAGAAGATATTGGTAGAAGAAGTAAGTTAGTGGTGTTATCAATTGATTTTAAATACTAACATTTGGTTTCCTATAATATTTATACATGGTGAGCTTACAACAACCAAGGGGTTGAGTTGTAGCTTCTCATAAGGGCTGAGTTCTACCATTATAGATGGTTGACTTTCGTACCTTTGAAGGGGACGATATTTTTTAGAAGAATGGGTTTAGTTCCATAATTTAAAGAGGTTTGAGTATGTCTGTTCCAAGGGCCAAGTTTTACTATCATAATGGGGTCAAGTCTCAGTGTATGAAAGGGACCAAACCACATACTCCTTATCATTAAGGGTCGAGTTGGGTATGTGAGGGCCAAGATGCATCTATTGGTAGAGGTTGAGCGCCCTCCCATTCTATTAGCCCATTCTGTTGGATGAGTATACCTATGGGAAAGGGGATTGGGTTCTACTCTAGTTGACTGAATATGCTCTATAGACCAAGTCTAGTTATGTGAAGAGGTCGAGTTCCTTGTTGTAAGCTCACTCAAACTATTGGAGATATATTGTTGGAGCTAACTATGTATTGAAGATTATTGGGTTGTGCATACATTAGGTTCATTTATTTATTGAGCCCTGTTATCTTAGCTGTCAAAGCCAATGAAATGGTTATGTATTCCTAGGAATGTTGTTGTTGTTACTCTGAGTTGCATTCAGTGAGAGAGTAGTGATTATATTGTTGTTATTATTGTTATCAGTGGTATATAGATTGTTGAGTTTACAATGAGAATTATATTGTTGTTTTAAAGTGTTTTCATAAGCATTTATTTTGGTGATGTGTGTTTATTTGGAATAAATTACAAGGAAAGTGCACCTACAACCAATGTTATACAAGTTGTTTGATGAAATAACACAATAAAAAATTTCACCCAACTTAGAAAAGTCGGTGGTCATTTAAGATATTCCAAAAGGGTATTCTACATATCTATTATATGCATAAGCATAACATGATAATTAATGAATCCAAAAATCTAAGGATAAATTAATCCTCATAGTATAGACTTCAAATTTTAAGTGTAATTACATTAGATCTATTGTGACGAATTGTCCAATAAAATAGCTAGGACAATTTATGAACCAATTATTTATAATAAAAAAAAATTAACACTCTTTTAAAAATATATTTTTAATAAAATTCAAAAAGGGAAAAGACCTTTAAAAATTATATAACCAAATGAAAATATATTTCTAAACATTTTAAATTTATTAAAAAAATTAATGATAATAATATTTAAAAATAACATATATTTACCAAACCTTTCAAATTTAAATTTATAAACTAAATGGAAATGGATTTATACATAGAAAATAAACTCACTCTACCCTAATACATGTAAACATGATCTATTTAAGGATGCAAGAATCGCATTGTCAATTACCTATTTGTTTTTTGTTTAACTTGTCAAAATACATTTATTAGTAAAATTAGAATATGCCATATATTATAATATGTTTGTTTGTTTTTTTTTTTTTGAATTAGACTATTCTATTATATACAGGAGACCAAAATACAGTTACAATCAGGCTTTACAGCGGGATCCTACTGCCAGAGATAATGGCAGAGAGGCTCAACCGTTTGACCATGCTTGCGTTTAGGACCCAAAAAATTCCCACGTAGGGGAGAACGAGAGAAATTCCCACGCAGGGGAGAATCAGAACCAAAACAGTGAACCAGGCCCAAATGTAGAACAAAAATCCCATGCAGGGGAGAGCCACTATGACCATCTGCCTCATTCCCAAAAAAACTAGCCATCTGTCCCATTCCCAAAAAAAAACCCAAATCATTGACAAAATGACACGTCTATGGCATAACCAGCATTGACAATACGACACGTAAGCTAACAAAGACAAGTGGACGAGGAAACTTGACCAGAGAGACCAAGAGCCACAACCCGGACCATGCATCAGTGCCAGAATTGGAGCAGTGAGCTATTCCTCCGGCTCCTCCTCCACGATCAGGCAAGGTCTGTAATAGTCCTCCTCCAGCTCCGTGGTTGCAGCTTCCTCAGCCTCTGCAGGTGGACGTTCGCTGCTATCCTTCTGAGGATTCGACACCTCAACAGACTTGCCTTTGTCTGCCTGGGCCAAGTTGGCCTCATGGATTTCGTCTCTCGGAGGTGCAAGATCAGGCGGAGAGCTGGTGCTTCCTTCCTCCTCAGATTCATCAATAAACATAACTGAAATGTGGGCGTTAATACGCGGCCAAGTTAGGCGACTGTCAAAGGAGAAGATGGCAGAGCCAAAGAAGGGTGCATCTGAGGAGCCAGGGGAGCTAGCCTCCAGGAATTGGGTAGGCCGAGAGGGATTTGAGGCGGTAGAGCTGGGGCAGTGGCAGAAGCAGTGACAATGCGAGCAATGGCAAGGTGGGTGGGTCTCCTCCACAGCTGGGCGTCGCGAGGTTCCTCCTTTGCTAGAGCCTCGATGACTCAGCATCCTTTGACGTTCATGGACCATACTGGCAGGGAAGTTCAGGGAATAATTCAGCTGAACAAGCAGGTTCGGGCTGTGACAGAACAGGGCAGAGCCTGTATTAACCAGAATTTGGATGCGAATCAGCCAGAGATCAGAAAGCAAGTGGACAGGGATGCAAATAGGGCCGCTGTAAATAGAACTCCCAGCTCTACCTCGGTGGTCGTCTGCCATTATGGTGGCTATCACATCCATCGCAGAGCCGAGAGGGGTAGCGCAGCCGAGAGAGGCCGGAGTGTTAATGCTCTCGGCCTGCCATCCTGTGGCTATTAAAGCCACCGTCCGGGAGTGACCTGCTCCCCCATATCCCAAGTGAGCCTTGTGCGTGATGGGCATGTGGCCTTCACGAGACCCCTGTCCCGTCAACCCAATATTGCTAGCTGACACTCGCATCCGGGACATATATTATAATATGTTACATTCTTTAATGTAAAGCAATTACATGTATGTTAGTGGGCTTTTCTAATTTAGAAGATGAAATATGGTTTTTAAAGTAAATAAGTAAAATAATTTTATGTTAATTTATTTTTTATTAAAAATAAATTAAAATTTTAAAAGGAAAAAATATGTTAATTAATTTTGGTATTAATTCTATATATCTTTTTAGTGGAATGTTATATATACAATTGTAATCCAAAAATTGATAGGCAACATTATTAGTAGCAACATGATGACTAGATATGGAAATATATACCCAAAATGTTAATTAATTGTTAATAACTAAAATATATTAAAAATGTATTATTATTGTAGAATTGAGACTTCTGTGATTTGTCATAGTTATAAGGAGAGCTTCAGCGTAAATCACATAAGAAAGAATTTTGTCGACGCGTTTCGAACCAACCAATGTGGTTCGAAACGCGTCGACAAAATTCTTTCTTATGTGATTTACGCTGAAGCTCTCCTAATGTATTATTATGTCAATGCATTCACGCAATGACTTATAGTGTTGTGGTTGGAGCAATAATTTGATTGTACGAATAAATTCAGGATTTTTTTTTAAGTTGTTCACTTTAGTTTTAAATGGTCCATACCAAATTTTTTTGGCTGATGTATTACCGCCACCCCCACTAAGGCTATGACCCCGAGGCAATATGTCAAATGTCCGCACATTCCTGTCCCATCCTTGGGGATTGGTGTTAATCAAGGCTTCCATCATACAATGGAGTAGTCTAATGAGTCGATGAAACACCCTTCATCTTTTGTGCTGACTCGTCGCCTATGAGACCCCTCTGGTAGACTCCTTCACCCCCGTCGAGACCCATGGCCCTATCTCCTCGACCCATACGTCTCCATCTCCGTTCATCAGAACCCACTGTCTCCATCCGTCTCCACCCTTTGTTGATGTTACCGTCTCGAGATTCTGCATCCCTTCAATTCTGCTTTCACCCTCGCCTTATCGTTCCTGCGCTAGACTACAACAGAACATCTCGCGTATCACACACAACAAAACCCATAAATTTCTGTGGCGAATTAATGCAATGGAGAATACACAAGAGGCACTTGATTTTGAACTTTGAATTTTGAAGAGAATTCACGAGAGGACGACGGTCACTAATGATGACAAGAGAGAAAAATTATTTCCATCCCATCCCTCCTTGTTGAATTTGTCAACTCATCTGTAGAAGTCGATAATTTGAGAATCGTTCACTTATGGTGACCTAGATTGATTCAAAAAATTGATAAGAATGCGCCTCTAATTTCAAATGTTAACACTCTTCCCCTTCATTTCTCTTCTGCAACTTTGTCTTCTTTCTCCTCCTCTGCTGAGACTCCCCTCCATTTCCGTTTGCAGGTATACATTTGCTAGATGTGGAATTTCCATTTGCGATACATTATTTAGACACAATTGTGGAATTTCCATTGAAAAAGGTGTATCGACCTAGCTACAGGATTTCATTTCATTTCTAGCAAGAAAAGATGACCCATCAGTTGACTTTGCTAAGTTTGCGTGAAAGTTTGGGGAAAAAATTGAGGGGAGAGAATTTTTCCCATTTGCAGCAAGAATTGTTGACCTAGCTACAGGAATTCTTTCTATTTGCAGTAAGAAACAACAACCCAACCATGGAATTCTTTCCTTTTGCAACAAAGATAAATTTACTACATTTTGTTTACAATTTTTCTGCATTTTTTGCTCTTATTAGCTACTTTTCTAACAAATTTGTTCATTTTTGTTACAAATTTTCAGGTTTTAGGTGGGTGACATTTTGTGATGGTTAGAGTATGCCACACCGATTTGCGAGTTGTCACAACAGTGAC
Source organism: Pinus taeda (assembly GCA_000404065.3). Classification (NCBI taxonomy): domain Eukaryota; kingdom Viridiplantae; phylum Streptophyta; class Pinopsida; order Pinales; family Pinaceae; genus Pinus; species Pinus taeda. The sequence goes on along the minus strand of APFE031420267.1, from coordinate 15,920 downwards.
AAAGGATTTTCCACAATAGTGACTAGTGAGTTGCAGCAACGACCACCCAACGAGTTGTTGCAACATGTGAACCAACGACAACTCGTTGGGTTGCCATTGCAGTAGTTCACTTGTCACCATTGCGATAATTCACTTGTCATTGTTGCAACAACTCACTTTCCATAGTTGCGACAGCTCGTTTGTCATTGTTGCATCAACTCGCTTGTCACTATTGTGGCTACTTGCTTGTCACTGTTGTGGCAACTCATTGGTCACCATTGTAGCAATTTTGTAGTTTAATGAGTCATGCTCCTATTACATATTTTCAACCAAATTTTCTCCAGTTGTTGTTGTGTGTGTTTTTCTCAGCCAAAAAAAGGATAACATGTAGATAGAGCTCAACTACATGGATGATCTTATGAGGTCATCTAGAGGGGAAGTTGATTAGCTAGGCCATCCTCCACCAAAGCATGTTTATATGGATTCCCTTCCTTCCACCTCCACCTTATAACACTCATGTGGAGGAGAGTCACTATATACAACCACATGACCAACACTTGAGGTAAACTTTTTTATTCTTAATATTTCAACGTTTTCTTTTTTCAAGTTACAAATATATGATAATTAATTTGTAGACTAATTATAATTTATCCTTTCGATTATGTACGCAGGCCCATACACAAAGTGTTCTTGATGTTGCTGTTATGTGGACACATGAGTGGGATGCTGGGTTTAGAGGCATTGATGATGTAGGTCCATTGATATAGGCTCTAATCATTGAGGCACAAATTGGGGAGCACCAAACCCAGATTCATCAGACCCCCATCATATATAACTTGCATTTGGACTTGATTGAGGTTAATATATTCATGTATATGTAATTAAAATTGTGGTTCAAAATCATTTATTTTCATATTGTTTATTTTGTACAAATAATGTTCTAATTATTTTGAATTTGAATGTGTTATATTGCAGTACCAACTTATGGACACTTACTTTGCACGTTAGAACTCACATAGGAGTTCTGGTGGTACTTAGATTTGATAGTGTGTATATTTTCAGGCTCATTTCATAGGGCACATCCACACGCGATACCAACTTTGTATATTTCATACATGCACCATTTATAGATGTACATGAACATTATTTTAGTTTATTGATGCTTATTATTTCAATTTATGGATGTTCATGTCATATTTGTAATTTTATATATTTTCATATGGATAGTTTATTGATACATTCACTATTTTAGTTTATAGATTTGTATTGATCTTGTTTATGGATGTTCATTAAAATTTGAAGTTTATGGATCTGTTAAAATTATTTCACTAATTTAAATTGTTTTCTACATACTATAACTTTTATTACAAAATATAACAATTTTGATTTCCAATTTCATAGACTAAGAAAATAAGTACAATATTAAGTTATGATGCAAGTCACTTTGATGCTTAAAAATGAACTAAAACATATCATGTATCATGTATCAATTTAATATTGAACATGGAAAGAATTACAATCATACTTCATATTGGCTTGTAGAAAGTGTCATTTAGTGCAATCAACATGTTATTACAATTCAAATTTAAAAATAAATTAGTGAATTATAAAGTCATCCATATTATAATAGAATATATATATATGAAATTTTTTGTGACATACCCATATACCATTGCATGGACAACTTTTTTTAAGTATTTCAATCAAATTTTTATTTCAAGGTTCAATTAAAAACACAAATAGGATTTAAATAAGTTTTATTCAATTTTAAAAGTTGTCATGTAAACAAACAAGTAGGTTTTAGTCAACGTTATTTCTTTTGAGATTATTTACAAGATATTAGTCATAACATGATATAAGTCAATTGTATTGAAATTTAATATATAGATCAAAAAACAATATATGACAACATTTCTATAATTTTATATAATGTTATCAACTTTCGTAAATTTACAAGTAGTTATCCAAGTATTTCGATCAATTTCTTATGATTGAAATAAGTTTTATTCAATTTAAAAAAAAATCAAATATGATTGAAATAAGTTCTATTCAATTTTAAAAAATGTGGAGATGTAAAAGTTACACATACAAGTTTTATTCGGTTTTATTTTGTTTGAGGTTATCTACAAAATCTTAGTCATAATTCATGTTGTCAATAATTTTTTTGTTCTTACACTGAAATCAATGCGCAATGTTAAAGTAATTACTTTGAAATTAATGTACACCATACATCTAGTTACATCAAATTAGAAATAAACATCTTCTCTGAAATCAATACATCTAATGCAAGCAATCAAATAGGATGATAAATCAACATATACACTCAAAATAAATGCATTTAATGCAAACAATCAAATAAGATTCCAAATGAACATCTACTCTGAAATCAATGCATCTAATGCTGCAAGCAATCAAATAGGATTATAAATCAACATCTACACTAAAATAAATGCATTTAGTGCTAGCAATCAAATAGGATTAGGAATCAACATCTACACTGAAATCAATGCATCTAATGCAAGCTTTATCAAGAAAGATTAGAAATTAACATCTTCAATGAAATTAATGAATCTAATGCAAGCAAAGAAATAGAATTAGAAACCAACATATACACAAAAATCAATGGATGTAATGCAATACATTAAATATGATTAGAAATCAACATCTGTACAATGAAATCAATGCATCTAATGCAAGAATTTTTCTTCCCTTTCTCTCCCCCCTCTATCTATATCGATATCTCCCTCCATCTCTCCTTTATCTCTCTATCTCACCCCGCACACACACGCTCTCTCTCTCTCTCTCTCTCTTCATATCTATCTATCTCTCCCTCCCTCCCTCTATCCCTCTTTTCTCCTCTCTCCCCCTTCCATCTATGTCTCTATCTCCCTCTGTCTCTCTTTATTCATCTATCTATATCACCTCGTAAACATATGCATTGTTTACATATATATATATATTATAATAATATAAAATTATTATAATATATAATAAATATATATATATATATAGCAAGATTTCAATACGTTCGTTTGTACACCACTCTCGAGGAAATGATAATTTTTCTATGGCAACTCTTATCTAAAATTTCCAAAAATTAATGTTTGGCTACTCTCAGAGATACATAGAGCACTTCATGTAGCTCAATTGAAATTGTTAGATTAGTTTTTAGGTAGCTTAGGTTAGGATTACTTCAAAGATTTTAAAATATTATATATTTTCATTATTAAGAATTAAAAAAATAGGTTAAATAAAATTAACATATTGAATTAGCTTGTATGACTCTTTTTGTGTTAATGACATTTTTACTGATGCTTATGGCGTATATCAATCACATTTATTAATATGGTTGTGCTAGTATATATTATAATATAACAAATTTTATATTATATTAAAGTAATAATATTATTTTATTCCAAAATTATAAATTTTAATATTAATATTAAAAAATGTCCATGAGGTCTTAGATAGACGGTGATTGGATGCTCTGTTAAGGAAATCCTTGATGAGAATCACATGTTCAATTCCCGCCCCGTTGGGGTGATATATTGGACCATGATGAAGATGTAGTCTCCAAGCTTACAAAAAAAATCAACATTAAATTATATTATATTAAGTTTTTGATATTAATTTAATATTTCATATTAATTTAATAATAATAAAATAATTTTTTAAATTGATATTAAATTTAATAAGGTTTCTACCTGACATAATAACAAAAATTATAATAAAATTTTGAATTTTAAAATGTCGTAAACACTTTTGTGGAAGGTAAATTTATGATCTATTCAATCTAAAGGTAAATGATAAGGTATATTTTGAGCACAAAAAAACATAATTACACATTGCCCCCATACTGGGTGGTATAATGCGCATCCCAGTGCAGTAACATAAAACATTTCTAATGTTTTCATAACCTAGATCCAGTTGATTTTGATTTTTAGTAAAATAATATCATATCAACTTGGTTAAATTATTAGTGGATTAAATTTTAGATCTTTATTGATTCTAAAATGTAAATTATGGGATTAACAAATTCTTTTATAGAGGCTCAATCAAGCCCCTATTAACCATGTAAATGGCTCGATCGAGGGTTTATGAAACCCTCGATCGAGCTCTTATAATTTGAAATTTAAACTCTCGATCGAGTTCTTTAAGCACTCGATTGAGCTTTTGAAGTCCTAAAATCCACAATTTCATAACCCCTTTTGTAAAATTTCTTGCAACACCATTTTGTACACTGGTGGAGTTGGGGCAAATTTTTTCCTTAGGTGGCAGAGTTGATCATGTTGGATTCATGAAGGAATCCTCTATCCAATGGCATATGCGTTTTCCATTTTTTAATTCGTATGACATTATTCATCTAATTTCTTTTAATCATAATGCTTGAAATTTTCTTGAACAATTTTAAAGAGGTTGAATGAAAAATCAATATCATAAAATATACAAAACGAAAAAATTTCAAAAAATACCACTATATTCATTTGCGATTCCTCTTCAAAAGGGTATTACCTTCTTTTTCTCCTAATTTTCCAATTAATGCCTCATGACATTTTAAAGCCTTTTCCATTTCCTTTGCCAGTTTACTTAGCCATAATAAACTAAATTAAACCCACAATAGGATGTTTTTCCCAATATTCAGCTTGGAATATGTGTCCTGTGACCTTGATTATTATTTTTTCTTTTTTTCTTTTTAATCTTTCATTACATGGAATTTTGAACAGGGTTGTTACATAACCCTCCACCTTCAGGGAACACCGTCCTCGATGTTCAATGATACCTACAACCAACAAGACCGCCGAAATCAAAAAATACTTCCCATGGAGCTTTATAACTTAGCTCAATGCAGTATTTACAATAATTAACCTACTAAGAAGCAAACCAACATAAAAACATAAAAACATGACAACCATAATGACATGACACCCATACTACTTATTGGAGCTTTATAACACAACTCATGGTGGTATTTACGTCCATGTACATATGTACATATACCAAAACATCGCACCAAAACATATACCAAAAAAATTTGCTCAACCAAGAAATAAATAAGATTACATAGCCCACATCTGATCCACCATCTCTCACAGAGCTTCATTGGACCCAAAGTGCTTGCACTGCATCTTAACCTGCTCGATTGCTCAGTTTCAGTTGGAATTATCCATCTGGCTCCACTTGCAATATAGACCAGTTAATCACATGATCAACATATTTAACATACTTCTTAAGTAACGAAACATGGAAAACATCATGGAATTTCACTGTCAGAGGTAGTGAAAATCGATAAGCTATTGGTCCAATCATCTCAAGTATCTTTAATGGTCCACAAAACCGAGGTGCCAGCTTGGCACATGATCCAATACTCAAGGAGCTCTTCTTGGGCTTGATGCGCAAATACACCTATTCCCCAACCTGAAACTCCTTAAAAAACCTGTTTCGATCTACATATTTTTTCTACTTATCCTATGTTGCCTTTATATTCTTCTTGATAACCTACATTTCATGTTCTATCTCTGCCAACATGTCTGGTCCTATCAATATCATGTTCACTAGATCACTCCAACTAATGGGAGTATTACAACTCTGCCCATAGAGTGCCTCAAACAGAATCATCCTCAATGACTCCTGATACCCATCGTTGTAAGCAAACTAAAACAATGGAAGGTACTCCTCCCATATCCTCCGTTGATGCATCACATACTCCAACATGTCCTCCAATATCCTGTTGACCTTCCTTGTCTATGTCCATCTGTCTGTAGTGATAAGATGTTCTGAAGGCAAACTCTGTCCCCAAACCTGCAAACAACTCCTTCCAAAACTTGGAAGTGAACTTAGCATCCTTGTATGATACAATATTCCTTGGAAAAACATGCAACCTCACTACATCTCTGATGAATACCTGTGCCACATCACTAGTTGAATATCCATATTTTACTGGATTTAAGTGCGCTACCTTTGTCAACCTTCCTACCATAACCATGCTGGAATCATGCTGTCTAGATTTCCTTGGAAAACCTATGATGAAGTCCATGTAAATGACCTCCCACTTCCACTATGGAATCAAAATTGGCTGTAGTAGTCCACCTAGATGCTTACATTTTGCTTTCACATGCTTATAGTCCAAACATCTAGCCACAAACTCTGCCACATCCTTCTTCAAATTTGACCAATGATAAAACTTCTTCATTGTTGTCAATGTCTTTTGGTATCCTAGGTGATTTGAATACAATTTTGCATGAAACTCTAGCAATATAGTATTATTGAGCTCATTATTGTCTAGAACATATATCATGTCCCTAAATCTGATAAAAAATTTGATGTAAGACGATAGTCCACATCTTGCTCACCTGTACCCTGCTATAACCTATTCATAAGCTCCATGTACCTGTCATCCTATTGTCATGCTTGTAAAATTTGATCCTATAAATATGTCCCATAGGAGCTCATAACTACTATATGATTTACCTGTCTTCTCCTGCTAAGAGCATATGCAAGCCTATTCTCTTTCCCCTTGATGTACGTGGTCTCAAAGTCAAACTCACTGATTGTGGCGAACCATCTAGCTTGCTTGGCATTTAGATTCGGTTGGTCAAACAAGTATCTCAATCCACTATGATCATTAATCAATACAAACCTCCTTCCAAGAAGATAGTGTATCCACATCTTCAGTTCATGGATGATCACTTCCAACTCAAGATCATGTGTCAGATAATTCTGCTTGTGCTCATTCAGTTTCCATGATTCATAACACACTACCTGTCCTTCATGCATAAGGACTCCTCGAAGTCTTCTCTTGCAAGCATATTTACACACCACAAACTCTTTGTCTGGATCTACAATCTTTAAAACTGGAGAAGTCTTTAACAAATGCTTATTTTCCTTTCTAGATTTGGCATGCATGGTATTGCATGTGGTTCTTTTGTTGTTATGGCATGGGTTTTTTCAAGTGTAACAATGTTTTCATCCTAGCCTTGCCATTTCCAGAGAGCCATGGTGTGATGGGGTTCTCATGTTTTAGTTGAGATGGATTTCTGGATGGATTCAAAGATGAGTGAGGTTGATCTCTGAAATGATAGAACACATGGATAGGAACCCGTGAACCAAACTGTGGGTTGTGGCAAAGTCGGATTTTGTGTTGCCTTTGATGGCCTAGGAATCCTTTCCCATGAATGGAAGGATATACGGTAAAGCCAAGAGGTGGTTTTCTCTCTGTTGGGCTTAGTAATTCCAGGTTTGGGATATGTAGTAAAGCCTAGAGAGTGGGTCTCGGTTTAGGGCCTAGTGATCCGGGTTTGGATTGCAGTAAACCCTGAGAGACTAGGAAGCAAGAAAATTCCTCACAGTGTAGGTGGAGAAATTCAGTTGCATCCACGCTTGTTTGGGCTAGTGATCAGGCAAAGATCATGGTAAAGACTGTTATGATGTGTTCATTATGTTGGCTTAGTGATTTGAGATGGATTACAGTAAAGCCTAGTTTATAATGATGAGGGTGAGTGGTTTAGCCTCGGTATGCCCTGGTTGGTTCTTTTAGTTTGAGTTTCACATTCATGCTTAGAATATGGCACAAGGGTGAATGGCTAAAGAGAGATTTGGCTCAGCCATTCTATGGTCGGGTGGAATGTGGAAGTCCCATCTCGAGTTTAGTCCTTGCATCATTAATGAAAGGTTATTTCTCCTTGTATTTCTATGAGCATTTTGATGGATTATATGTGGTCTATATGGCTATACTTTCATGAGTATTTATGTTGTTATTCTGTTGGTTATATGTATGTTTTATAAAAAAAGCTATGTATGGATCTTAACATGTTTTTACTTGTAAAGGAATGGATAATGTACCTATGGTCTAATAGATGGTAATGCAATAAATGACATGAGGGAACAATGGTTCTTAGCGATTTTTAGATAAGTACAAGATCCCTATGTTAAATTATGTTGGATACACCAGTAGATTACATGCTTGTGACATGTTTGATGAAATCATGGCTAGTAGGGGTCTGATTAAGGTCTTGTTCATCTTATTGCTTTTGCATCATTGTTTCCCTATATTTTAGCACTTCTAGATTATCATTACATTCTGGGCAGTGACCTGGGCTCTAGGCCTGAAAAAAGTGGCTCAAATCCCAAGAACGCTAGCACAGAACTGGTAAAATGAGTCTCTGGATGCTGATAGGCAAGCCTATGAGAGCGACTCTAGGTTTCTGGACACTGTCATGCCTATATCATGAGAGAGACAGAGTCTTAAGTTGGTCAAAACTTTAGTAGGACCCAAGGGAAAGCTTTTTGAAGTGTTGGATTGGCTCCTGAGGGTCCCAAAGCTGATGTTGAATGTATGTGTATTATGTTTCCATCGATTTCACTTCTTTAAGGTCACATAAGAGGTTGAATCCAATCATAGTAGCCTATCGTCACATGTTTACCCTGGTTGGCATGGTTACTTTGGTAGATTTGGGAGAAGGGTGTTACAAAGTGGTATGAGAGCATGGTTCACCCATCAAACTAGATGGGCTATGTGTTGGTCATGCATGCATGTTAGTTGCATGTGTGTCTCTCACACTTTCATTCCATGTGTTTGTTGCATTTGCATAATGTTGATCATGGTTGTAGTGATGTTGTCTTGTGCAATTTGATGTTGATTTTGTGGAATGCATTGTCATGAGTGTAGGACTGGTTACATATTGTTATATGTCGCTTGCATGTTATTATATTTCGATTGATTACCTTCTTTTATGTTTGATTGCATGTATCGACCTTGTAGGTTTGGTTACAAGAATTGATCACTTATGCTCAACTACCTGCGTTTATGCGTATGTGCAGTTGATTAATAATTTCTTATGCATGTTGATGGTTGCATTTGGCAATGTGTACAATGGAATAATGGTTGTTGTCATGCATGAGGTCATAGCATGCATTGTTGATATGGCCTTGCATTGATGACTGGACCCTAACTAGAACAATGTTTATGTGTTGATGCATTTATTTGCATATGTCTATATGATGTTATGTTTATGTTATACATGTATCAAGTTGATTTTTTGATATTGCAGACAAGGTACCCTCCCTGAGCTATGATAAGGTATGTTGATTTATTGTGATTTGGTTTAGATCACATAGTATGCCTTGCAAAAAAGAGATCAAATGGCTAGCAAGATGGTATACTACAAAGACTCTCCCTGTGAATCAGATGAGTAGCATGGTGTGGGGCACTCTTCTGATTTGGCATAAGAGAAGCCTGGAGGAAGAAATAAGGAGTTGTAATACTGACAATGACATGATCATACAAACATAAGAGAAAAAATTAGAGGTTAATGTTATACCTCTTTAGAGTTTGTCAGAATTGCAATGATACATGCTACCTCAGATCAGCCATGGACAACAAGATAAAACTAATGTGGAATATGGTAGTATGTCTCTTGGAAGACATAGGTTAGATAGATTTGATATGGTGAGATATGGCAGGTTGTTGGACACTTGTTACACAACATTTTGTCACTGTCCCTATACTCCCCATTCCTTGATCCCGGAGGACCTCTGCAATGCACCCTACATGATTTCCCTTCATGAAGAAACCCCATTGTGTCCCTCTTCATGAGCAGATCAATTCCCTTTTGCACCATTTCCTGTGAAACTTCTGCTTTGCCCAGTTTACAAGGCCGGTGCTAATGGCCCTTGTCTTCCCTGTGTCGATGTGTAGAGATTAGCACTATCCCTAGTGCCGACCGGAGCGAATGAGTTGTGTTCTAGTCGCACCAATCCTATTATGGAAAGTTTTTTAAATTAAGAGCTGAAACTTTAAGCTCTAGAAGCTTCGTAAGGAAAGTTTGGTAAATGGTTTTGCTGGATGGGATCGAGGATGTTAGTTTGGGCTCCTTTCCCCTATATTGATGGAACCACCTCAAGGGATAAGACCTTCTCCCATGAGAAGAGGATCCATATCCCATCCATTCATCCTATATAAACCTCCATTTTTCCCAAGCACAAGCTAGTGTTAGTGTTGAAGTGTTAATGTTGGTGTGCTAGTGCTATTTTGGTTTGGAGTAAAAAGCAATCTATTCATAGTTGTAGTTATCTAGTTGTGTGAGGGAGAAGTGTGATTTGGTTTGGAGTGAAGTCTAAAGGGAAGACCCTTAAAACTATTGTTGATTGAGGCCATCATCGAATGCTAGTAGAAGTGTGTGGGAACCCGTTCTTGTTAGAGGAGAACCACAACGTCAAGACAATGGTTGTAATCTCTTCTTGATTCAATATATATACAACTATCGATTGATTTCCTACATGATTTGTCATCTTACATATTCTTGTCTTAATTTTTCTTAACTTGTTAAGTAGGTTGAATTATAATTTGTCTATTATCATGGTTGTTGTTTGTTGTTGTTTACTTGTTTCAGGTGCTTGAAGAAGGAAGCGAGAGATAGTTGGAGCGAGCAAGCAAGGATATCATCAAACAGGATAAGCATACTAAGAGGTAGGCCCGCTTAATTGGTTCTAACCTAAGGAAATCTTCCATAGAATGTATATGTTGTGGCTAGACCCATTATCGGGCTAGAGGAATTTGTTTGTGCCCGCACTTATAATTTTTCTTCACCACAACACTCCGGATAGGAGAGGCAATGAGTACATGCACTATTCTAGTTCCTGTTCTGGTAGAAATCACGACTATCATCATTATCATCCTTATAGGAGGAGTGATAGGTGATAACTTCCAGATGAATTTAAGAAAGTGAAGCCACCTAATTTTGATGGAGATATGAAGAGTCCAGAAGATGCAAAGGCTTGGATACTTGGGATGAAAAAATTATTTGAGTTGTAGGATTACACAGATAACATGAAGGCCAAAATCACTATCTTAAGCTTGAAAGGTAAAGTAGACATTTGGTGGGGAGATGTTAAGTGGGTCAGAGACATCAGGACAGATGATTTGAGTTGGCATGAGTTCAAGAGGTTTTTTACGAAGAAATACTTGTCAGAAAGGTACTATGACAGTAAGGCCAATGAATTCTATGAGCTAAAGATGGGATCAATGACAAATGAAGAGTACACGACAAAATTTCAGGATTATTGAGGTATTCACCATATCTTACTGATGAGAAGGCTAAAGTTTAACACTTTGTCACTAGTTCTCCATTAACATTTAGAGATCGGATTGAGTATGATGAGCCTCAGTCACTTGAGGAAGTTATTGGGAAATTAAAACATGTCTATGAATAATCAAAGCGTAAGAATGAATTTAGCAAGGATGGAAGGGAAAAGACAAGGTTAAAGGTGAATGGAAGCCTAAGAGGACAAGGCTTTAGAATGCAAATGAGAAAGAAAATGTGGCACCACAAAAAAGGTTTACTGCATCTAGATAGGGACATGAGTCACAACAACAACATAGAGGTGTTGGTACTGGTCGGTTGGAGTGCTGGACATGTGGCAAGGAGCACCTTAAGAGAAATTTTCCACAGAATCAGGGTAGTAGGCCTTAGATATATAATGCGTAGGAGGCACAGACTGTTGGAGATTGTTGATGCCTCGAAAATCGCTGCAACAACACTGGGGGATAACCACCCGGTCCGGACCTTAAAAGCAGCTCCTTTTCCGTTTGGTGTGGTGGCTCCGACTGTTCATCTAGGTCCAGTTACCTTCTCCCTATTGCTATTGGTTTATAATGTATTTTTAACTACCAATAGACAGGGACATCAGATCACTTCTTCTTGCTGATCAGGCAAGAGAATGACCCTTAAGCTGATTTGGGTTCAGCCAAGCCACAGCTAAAGTTTTGCCTCTTTGAGGAGAGGACTTAACAAAATGTATAATTTACTCTAAATGCAAGCTTTATTCTATGATGTAAGCAAAAGAAACTAATCTAAATCCTATCTTAATTAGGCAGATATAGATCTAACCCAACTAAGAG
>APFE031420255.1:0-17628 GCA_000404065.3 Pinus taeda | reverse complement strand
ATAACCTATTTATTTTTAAGAAATATAAAACTTAACAGTTATTTATTTTTTCATGAAATTAATTTATTTCTTTTCAAGAAAATTAACACAATATCTATCTCTGTATGTACATAACAACTATTCTTATTGTGCTGACAAATCAAATGACAACACTGTTTTTAATATTTTAGTCATTAAATTTGGGAGTGGTTTACGAACAACTGGAAGAGAATTTTTGAAAACCAAACATAGTTTTTGTTGGAAATGGGTGCATTAGAGAAACCCTCTCTAAGTTTTTACACAGGTGTCACAGTTAGGAATATTCAAATGAATCTTTGAAGGCCATTTTTCCAGATGTAAATAGTACATAATATTTCTATTTTTTCTATAAACTTTTGACACCATTTTCTAGAGGCTGGAAATGAATTTTCAAATATGAAATATGTGTCTGGCGAGAAAGGTCTCATTTACAAAAACATCTTTCTGTTTTTACACACCTATCAAAATCTAGGATATACGAAGACATATTTGGACCCTATTTTCTAATAAATCATGCAATTCACACAATTATTTATCCACAAAAATATTTTAAGAATTCAATGCACATGAAATATTTTAAGAATTGAATGACAAATACACTTACTCCTACTTGCATGGAAGTCCATGGATGTTTCCCCAAGAAAAGAATCTCGACTCTTTATCATATGAATTTTTTTCAAGGAAATAAATTTGATTCTTATTTCTTCATGCACCATATGCAAACACAGTAATCTTCAAATAACATAGTTACTTATCTTTTAATGCATGCTTGGAATCCCATTTTAAGAGTTGAATGATAAAAACACTTACTCCTACATGCATGGAATTCCATGGATGTTTTCCCAAGAAAATAATCTCGACTCTTTATCATATGAATTTTTTTCAAGTAAATAAATTTGATCCTTATTTCTTCATGCACCATACACAAACACAGCGATTTTCAAATAACATAGTTACTTGTCTTTTAATGCATGCTTGGAATCCATCCTTATTCTCTCTTGGATTCATTCTACATTTATTATGTCATTAGTTCTCATATTTTCCCACAGGCTTACAATAAGTAGAATTGAGAAAATGAAATAGCTTTTCTAAATTCTAAAAGAATTCCATAGATCACCCATAAATCACTTCATAAATCAGATTTTTCGTAAATCCTAAAATCACTCCATAAATTATCCATAAGTTATTGTAAATATTTTGTTAATAAAAGAAATTATTATTTGAGGTAATTATGCACTCAGAAAAGAGACTCGAGATAAGATTGTCAATTATCCACGATTAGAATCTTTAAAGATTCTAGATAAGATTAAGCGTGGGATGTAAATTCCCTTAGAAACAGCTTAGCTAGAGAAAAATTCTAAGACTGGTTTCGTTTAAAGTATCATGGGTGAGAAAGGTCGGCTTTAAAAGTAAAAGCCTAGCAAAGAAAGCATTAAATCTTACGAAAGAGGGACGCCTCGGAATTGGAAACATTATCATGAAGAAGGGAATAAATAATCATTGAGGAGATCAACAAGAGGCTTTATATTATGGGAAAACAATCAAGCTCGGGGGAGAACTGGAGGTAGTTAGTGGTTGGGAGGACAATGTCTCCCGGTGCAGGTTTCTGTGCAGCTAATTTCTTAAAGTCTCTGATTTGGTTTATGATGATTTTAGATATAAATTAACTATTGTATATTACTATGTTGCCCATAATTATATATTAATAGTTTTAGTTTCCAATGCTGATGATAGATGGAAATTTACTTGTTGTAGATTAACATTTTGTGTATGAATATATGTTAATGACTATAGATTGATATGCTGGTTATTGATTAAAACAAATTACTTTAGATTAAAATGTCGATGTGATTGTAGATCAGGTACTGTAGAGCAACACCACTTTCGCGCCATCCCCTCATCTAATATAATATTCTCAACATTCTAAGTATCGCAAGATGTTAAAAGTCAATATTTGCATTCACTACCATCTCATTGCGATCTAAATCAATTTTTTTTTAATTATTTTAAGGGTATAAAAGTGATTTTTGAATTTCCTTCCAGTTTGTTGAAATTGAAATTTTGGAAAGGATGTCTCCGAAGAAACATGAGCTTGGTCATCATTTCGACCATCGAAGAAGCAAGAGTGTACTTTAGAGGCGACAATATACGAGAAGGCGATGGAGGAGGAGAAGCATCATAAGTGAATTGAGCATTTAGGGGAATTGGGAGGATTCGATGCCAATATGTTTCCACTGGTATCTCTTATTCTTTAATTTTAAATTTAATGGTGATGAGGTCAAACTTTTTCTAAAATTTAAAATGTATGAATCGATCTGTAAAATTTGAGTTATCCTAATTTGCACAGGGTTGATAAAAAATCCAACCAAAAAGATATATTTATTAGAAATATAACGCTATAACTACTATTATTGAAGTACTAGTTATGTCATTTTGTACGCAGTAGAAGAAATACAGAGAAAAGAATGATACAAAGAATGCCCACAGGGACAAGATTGAAGACGAGATTAGCTGGGGGCTTCACCTTCCATGAGAATCAAAGAACAAGGAAACTCGAAAAGAAGTAAAAGATCTTGACCTGTGACCAATAACTATTCTTTCTAAATAGTTTTCATTCTTTCGCCAAAAACATCGTCGATCTTCCTGATATTGCATTCAAATTTACTTGTTTGTTGTATCACTTTGTCTTCCTCATAAGCATTTTGATGTGAATATTTAATAATATTGTGTTTCTTTTAGTAGTCTTTGTATTGAGCATCTTGATTTCACTAGCACCATGTAAAATTGTTGAATATTTGGATTTAAAATGTAAACTGTGGATAAGCTAAATAACATATCAAAATTATGTTTTTGTTCATTGCATGGGAATAATCACATAGTTTAAATGAGTAATTTATCATATTAATTAAGGACGTATGTGTGTATATTTTGGAATAAGGTTTCTAGAATTTCAATTTGATTATCAATAATTATTAACAATTTAATAATTATTACCAGAACGCCGGCTCGGAGGCCACGTCGTACGAGAAAGCGATGAAGGAGGAGAAGCACGATAAGCGAATGGAGCATTTAGGTGAACTGGGAGCAGTCGCTGCTGGAACGTTTGCACTGGTACTAAATCAGCTTTATAGAGTTTACGTATACAATTATAGGATTACTAATTCTCTCATTGGGTATGCAGTACGAAAAATGTAAAGCAAAGAAGGATCCAGAGAACGCGCACAGGCACAAGATTGAGGAGGAGATTACAGCAACAGCTGCAGTGGGAGCTAGGGGCTATGCCTTCCACGAGCATCACAAAAAGAAGGCAGCCAAAAAGGAAGTAAAAGATCACCATTTCTAGCCACCTGCCCCCGTACCTATGCTTTAAAACGGTTTTCATTCTTTCGCTGAAAAAGTCATCCGTCATGTTGACACTGGCTTCAGCTTCATTCCTTCATTGTATCTCTTTATGATCCTAATAAGCATTTTAACGTAAATACTTAATAGTATTGTGATGATGTTATTGTTATTACTATTTGTATGGTGATTCTTAGTCCACCAACACCTCAATTCCAATTCCATACCTAGAAAATTGTCATAGCTTAAAAGAGTGATTTAGCATACTGGTCAACCTAATTATACCATTGGGAATGAAAGATACCTCTTAATATCCTTCGACTTTAGAAAAATAGTTTTTCTTGTGTATTTAAATGCACTTATAATTAAAAACTGAATGTGTCTTTTATAATTGACTTTACATGTATAATGATGAAAATTAGATTCCACTACTTTAAAAAAAAATACTTTATAAAAAGTACATATCTTCAAAACTTGATTTTGCAAATGGCTTTATAAAATGCTTGGCCATTTATCAAATGCCTAGATGTTCATTCACATTCCCCACTTCCCCATGACAAGTGGCTTAGCTGTTATGAATGTGGACTACTAAAATGCCTTCTCATTCTCATTCTCATTCTCCTCCACTCTTGGAATAAAAAAATCGAAAAAATCTGATACCCCATTTATGCCCCATCATCAAAGCCCTTAATTCACTAATCTATTTCAACTTCAATTCTTCAATTCTTCCTTTAGATGTTTGGCTTCTTGGAGTAAGATTTGGGTGGAGAATATTAGGGTTTTTAGCCCGGGTAACTTTAGCATTTATGGCGAGGGTTTGGGAAGAGCTTCTGCTTCGGACTAAGAGTGGTGGAACTTCTGCTAAGTGGTGGGACTTTAGGTAAGATCCAATGATACCAATGGAATCAATATGGTGACAACAATGAAATAATTCTCGTAAATTTTGGGATTTTGTAACAACAATTGAATGATTTCATATTGTGCTATTAGTAAGGTTTTGTGTCACTCTTATTTTTCTTTTTTTTAACAATTGTGCCATTTTTTTAACTTAAGAGAGGATGATTTTCTAGAAATTATCTCTCCTTTCTAATCCATCCCATGGATTTGTTTCATTTTAAATAATGTGCTAGCCTAAGAGCCTAAGCTTTTAGAATAATTTGATTTTTGATGTTGCACATAAAATAAGTTGTGAATTATAATTGGCTTGCAAATCACCCACAATTGGAAATAGGGAATTACATCAACCTGGACATGACTATAAGAAAGGAATTACACCAACTTATTTGGATAAGACAATAAGTATAATTAGTACTCCAATAAACTCACTAACCACTTATCACTTAATAAAAAAATAAACCTTCACCACTCATCCAAGAAGCTTGCTTTTTGCCATCACTAGAGCTCAAGACTACAAATATCAAGATGTGTACAATGTAGCTAGCAATAAAAGAAGAACTAGAGCCTGTTCCTTTGTAATCATATTCCATAACTAATAACTTAGTTGATAATCGTATGTGCTTACTTCATTGACTATGTTCTTGATAAGAAATAAGTAATTTTGAAGCTTGCTTATGGATTTGACATGGGTTGTTGAATTGATTGACAATATTCTTGATATGTAATAATTAATGTTGAGGCTTACTTCTAGATTTAATGAGGGTTGTTGAATTTCACTATTGCAGCTTCTTTTCTGTTAAATTTAATTTCTTCATTTTGTCCTTTCAAAAATCAATACACACTTAAATCTCCGAAAAACAACTTGGTAAAGAAACACAATTCATAGAGATTTAGATTTCAATACAAATAAGTACAATTTATAAACATATAAATTTTAATATGTGATAAATTTATATTTGAAAAAATAAATAATTATAATCTTAAATTATTAAATTATATTATAAATTCCATGTTGAGAAATTTTCTAATTAATTATAATTTTAAATAATATATAATTTATAAAAAAATTTTTTTTAAAATGAGATATCTTTTAATATCAAAAATTCTAAGATTTCGTAACATTTCCTCTTAAGGTTACATATAAGTGTTATTTTTTGATAGGTAATTACATTATGAGCAGTGGTTTGTGCTACCATGCTTGAAATGCCCAAATAGAAGTACTTGAGCAACTCGCAAGTTCTAAGCTTTATTCTTACTTTATTTCAACAATTTGCTTCCATCTTTTGTCTCTTTGACTCTTTTGCGTTTTTCCGTAGTTGTATTCAACTTTTGGATTATTCTTACTCTATTTCAAAAATTTTCTTCCATTTTCTGTCTCTTTGACTCTTCTGTGTTTTTCAGTAGTTGTATTCAACCTTTTTTATTCCAACTTTGCCCTATCAAACGTCTTTGATTCGCATGTTCCTCTACAAAGGTTAGTGGTTAGGCATGGGCATGGATAAAGGCAATAAAAATCATTAAATGTGGTTATGATTAAATGAGGTTCTTTGTTGGCTGCCTTTAGAGGTTTCATTGTTGAATAAATGCAGAGAAATGCTACCACTAGCGGTTTTCCCTGCATCAAGGTTTTAAGTGGTTAAATGTGGTTATTTGGTGGCTCCCTTATGCAGTTCGTTGTTGAAGTGAAAATAACTATGAAGGTTTTCTTGCATCAAGGTTTAGGTTTTAACTGCTAAATGGTAAAATATTAAGATTTTATTTGATGTATTATTTATTTTATGTTTAAAATAATTGTTAATATTAAAATAAAGTTGATATAATATTATTGTTGTATTATTAATTTTTATTTTAATATTAAAATTATTTGTAAGTAATTTAGTTATATTATTAATAATATAAGTAATGTTATCGGTATTAATGTCAATAATATTATTATTCATGAGTTTTGGATAGATGGAAATTTGGTGCTATGTTAAGGCACTCTTTGATGTGAAGTTAATAGTTTAATCCCCTGGCTCAATTAGGATGATATAATGGTAATGATGAAGATGTAGTCTTGCCAAGCTTACAAAGAAAACATTAATAATATTATTGATAATAATATTTGTAACTCCTTGATTGGGATGCTATTTTGGTTTATGACTTTTGTTAGGTCTTGCCAGACAACAATCACGCCTGTAATCAATAAAGTGATGAGGTTGTAGTCATGCATCGAACAATTCCTCCAAGTGAGATATGTCTCAATTAATTTAGGTTCTGTGGAACATTCCCCTCGAAATCATCTTGATATACTTAAATTGGATCTCATGATCCCATTAATTCATATGTCTCAGTCCCTTTATTTCCTCCTCCATTCCATCTTCCAGGAGGTAGGTGTTAACAAAAGCAGTGAAAACGTTGTTTTCTCTTACAAAAATATCATAAGCCAACGCTTTCGATTCAATGACTCTCATATATGAAATATGGTTACAGAAAGGGGTAGAGAGACGTGAAGGCCGAAGATGAGGGAGTTCACCCCACTCTGCCTAGCACGATGAAAATGTAGAATTGTTTGACCCCGATATACTAGCCTACATATGCATCGTGGTGGCTTCCATGGAGGCTGAGTGTAGATGTTTAGGTGATGGTCATTGGGAAGTTCAAATTTTTTTAGTGCACCATCTTCAAACCTTGGAGGGCGCGAGGGAAAAGTAGAACAAAGGATGGAATAGGTGGGTATTTAATTCAACAATACCCATCTGGCACTATGCAAGCTACCGAGGGCTATAGGCATTGATTTACCTCATGTTCCTCTAACTTTGGCAACCACTAACTCCATCAAAATCTCTGTTGATTTAATTCCTCACACCAACCTGGCTCCCCTCCTCTCCCTTATCCTCTAGTGGCAAAAGTGAAAGGAAAAGGCATTGTTGTCTGAAGATCATTTCCCAGCAAAAAACCTCAATAAAAGGCTGGTAACTAGTTGAACTCGCCCACAAGTGTAAACCGCACCACTAAAGCAACACCTTTTGAGGAAGAGACAATTTCCTATCGCTGCTTTATCATCGAAGAAAAAATATAAAACTGTACACCTAGAAATGTTGGAGTAGGTGAAGAAGACCACAACAAAGCACAAAAACACCAAACAGTTCCAGAGGGAAGCAAACACATTGATGAGGTCTCCCAATATGCTTTATTTGAAAAAGTATTTCTTTAGATTATTATGTTGTTTAAGTTTCTATGGTCACACTAGTAGGTATCCTTTTTGCAGGGTCTTTGTTTAGTTTTATATGTCCTATCTACATTTTTGTATGGCCCATGATTCCAACCATATATTTGCTCATACTAAAGGACCAACTAGTTTCCATTTCACAAGAGATGATCGATCCCTATCTCTTTTCAATCCAGAATTAGCACTTTGCATACTTCTCCTCATCTCAACTATACCTTTAGAGTTCTTCTCACAATGTACTCTATGTAAAATATTTTTGGTAATATAATGTTTCCTACTTGACTACAAAAAAAAAAACAATATTGTTAAAAATATAATATTAATAAAACACTTCTAATAATACCATTAGTAATATTAATAAATTTATCATGTTACATTAATAAATCAAATATATTATTAAAACATTTAAGAATATTAACAACATTAATAATATTAAACAAAAATATTAGTAAACTTAATAATTCACTTATTGAGCCGAGAGGCTCATTGTACAACAAGTGTGAAGGCGATATGTAACTATGTCAATGTGTGTTCCTTTTAAAATGAGAATAAAATATTCTCTAAATAGAAAAACAATGTGATCAATAATAAAAGGGAAAAAAGTATATGTTATCCGTGTTTAATTAGTTTTCCATATGAACGAATATAATTTCATGTGAACTAATTAGAATTAAAAAAAATGTGTGAGTAAGATGCTTAAACCTTACACTTTTTAAAAATATTTTAACACATGATTTAAAAAAAAAAAACTATTTGAAGATCTACATTAACTAATTTTTGTTGACATCAACTTTATATATCACTATATATAGAAAAAAGTGTTAAAAGAAATTATTTGAATGTTGTATACAACAGAATATCCAATGTGGTTTACTAATAAAATATTTTAATATGAATTTCTGCGTTCACCTGCTACGACAGGCTTGTACAGCGGCACCAGGTCTGACGAGGGCAGAAAGCGGATCGAGACAGCTTTCGGGGCTGAGGGTCAGCATGACCGCCCCTCAGGGGGACGGAGAGGGGTCCTCTCCAAAACCTGACAGGCAAAAAAGACCCATTGGTGACACGGGAGAGAAGGAAGCGCTTAAATCGGGTAATGCAGTGGACGACCAGCAGACGCAGGAGGAGCATGCAAAACCAGACAGGCACCAGGTTATCTCATCAACCTGCAAGCCAGTGGCTACCCATTGGCCAGAGGTGGAGTTACCAGGGCACCGTATTAATGCCATAATACAATATATGAGGGACCACGCCATCATAGGCAAGTTTATTGGGTTTTGGCCCAATGAAAGAGCCCTAAGAACCTGGATCGATTCCAAATGGAGGCCAAAGGGACATATCACCCTTCTGTTAGGGCCAAAGGGCTTTTTTATAGCCATCTTCAACTGCTTAGAAGACCAAAATAGGGTTATTGATGGAGCTCCTTACTTCTTCAACTCGGCTGGGCTCTTTTTGAGGGAATGGGTAGCCCGCTTCAACCCGGATAAGGAAGATCTGAGCTGGGCGCCAGTGTGGATCAGACTCTACTACCTACCATGGGAATACTGGGAGGAGGACTCCCTAAAGGCCATTGGTGCAGTATTAGGAAAATTTGTCAAGATTGCTGAGGAAACGAAAACAATCAAGTTGACTTCTCATGCTTCATATGCGAGGATCTGTGTCTATATGGACCTGAAGAAACCCTTACCTGATACGATTCATCTCTTTCATGAAGATGAAGATTGGATCCAACTAATAAACTACGAGCATGTTCCGTTTAGGTGCAGGAAACGCCATGCATTAGGACATCTATTCAGGGACTGTCCCATGAATATCAAACCAAAGGACCCAGAAAACCAGAACCAACAAGCAGAGGATGGCTTCACCAAGGTCACCACTCGAAGAAGAGGAAGCAGGAAATCAAGCGGACCTCCAAAATCATCAACAGAAGAGCAGGCTAAACCCTCCACAAGTAACAGCTTTGCTGCCCTAGATCAGGAGGAAATGCAAAACCGGCCAAATCCCAAGCCCAACAAAGGGAAGGCGAAGCAAGCCTCGGAAACAGGCCAACAGTTGAATCACGGGGATAAGGAGAAAGTACAAGGAGAGGATATGCATGAATCGGCACCTGAAATGTGGAGCAATCCAGACATGGAAATCGACAACAACATCATCAATGGAAGTAAAGAGAAAGAAACAACGGATAGCGATCTAGCCCCACACTTCATGGAGGATGATACAGAACCACTGGATATTGGGGAACTTGACATCCTCGGTCTGGAACATGCGTGTCAAACAGGTAACTTTGATAAAATTCCTGATCAACAAGTAGATAATTTAGTAGAAGTTTTACACAGAGCGCAAAGAAAATAGTCATTGGGTGTTCAAATAGGTAGTAAGTGGGATGGAAAGTTCATTTCCAAGGACAGCAAAAAGAGAGGAAGGAAAACAACCTTAGAAAGAACTATCAAGATAAGAGAGGTGTTGGTTGAGTCTGGCAGATATGCCAAACTTACCAAGTATTTCAACCCAAATCCCAAACCCTCTCAATGAAGCTAATCTCATGGAACATTAGAGGGCTCAACAGCCCCAGAAAAGGAAAGTTACTTAAAAATATGCTCATGGAGGAAAAGCCAACAATCCTTTTTTTGCAGGAAACCATATGTAAGTCGATCTCCTTGGAAAAAATAGCGGCCAAAGCATGGCCAGGGGGCCAAGTGATGGCCATAGATGCACAGGGAGCCTCAGGGGGTCTTGCTATACTTTGGGACTCCAGGAAAATCCAATTGGAAAATATGCACGCAAATAAGCATTTTATCCAAGCGACCTTTCATCTTCTGGGAACAAACATTTATGGGCATCTAACAAATGTTTACTTCCCACAAGAATCACAATCAAAAGCGGAGATAATTGAACGGATAGGGCAGCTAAATCAAAACAGGACTCACCCGCTATGGGTCTCTGGAGGAGATTTTAATATGATAGCAACCCAGGAGGAGAAAAAAGGAGGAAGATGCAGAGTAAACAGGGACGGATCAACGCTGAAAGATTTCATTCAGGACAACTAGCTCATCGATCTCCCGACAATCAATGGACTATACACCTGGAGCAATAAGAGGGCGGAGCCTCAGCAAATAGCCTCGCGCCTGGATCGCTTCTTAATTTCCGACAATACGGTCCACATCGGAGGAGAATTCACGGCGTCCATTCTGCCTTATTCGGGCTCAGATCACTGGCCTATCGCCCTGCACTGGAACAGACCAGGTAACAATACACGCCGACTCTTCAGATTTGAAGCATTCTGGCTCAGCCATCCGAACTTCCATGATTTTGTCAGAAGCACTTGGAAAAATCTTAATCCAATGGAAGATTCGAAAATGGCCATGTTCCAGAAGAAACTGAAATGCCTAAAAGAGGAGATCAAACGCTGGAACAAATCAACGTTTGGTAACATCTTCAAGGCAAAAGAACTTCTCAACAAGGAAATGAAGACGATTCAGTAGAAAATAATATCAGAAGGAAGAACAGTAGAATTGACACAGAAGGAGCAAGATACAGAGCAAAAATTTTTAGAAAGAGGCAGACAGGAGGAAATTTTGTGGCTGCAAAAGTCCAAAGTTCAATGGTTAAAGGAAGGGGAGAGAAACATGAAATTCTTCCACAAAACAACAGTACAGAGATGTATGAGCAACCAAATCGCCTATGTCATGGATGAACAGGGTAACAGGATCGAAACTCATGAAGGAATAGAAAATAAATTCTATAATTACTTCAAAAAAATGAACCAGGAACCTAACATCAATAGGAAGGAGGCGATTGACAAAATCACCAGCCACATTCCCAGATTAATCACTGAGGATCACAATACTCTCCTCCTCAAACCGATTAGTCTCCAAGAGGTAGAAGAAGCGGTGAACAACTTAAAAGCAAGGAAGGCACCAGGCCCCGATGGTTTTACAGCAAACTTTTTCCAACACTTCTGGGAAACGATTAAATGGGAGGTTTGGCAAGTAGCGGAAGAATCACGCACGCTCAGATGGATGTACCAAGGCATAAATGCTACATTCATTGCTCTGATACCTAAAGCAGAGGATTCACCCTCACCAGACAAATATAGGCCAATTGCTCTATGCAATATAATCTACAAAATTGTTTCCAAGGTCATTGCTCTTCGCCTGAAGCCCCTCCTGTCTCTTATAATTTCGTCAGAACAATCTGGCTATGTAGAGGGGTGACAGATAATGGACAGGATAATACTCACTCATGAAGTAATACACTCACTGAAGCATCAGAAAAAACCAGGTATGCTTTTAAAGATAGATTTATCTAAAGCATTTGATAGTATAAGTTGGGAGTATATGCAGTCTATTCTTCATGCTTTTGGTTTTGCTCCAGCATGGGTAAGATGGGTAAGTAGTCTAATTTCTTCCGCTTTCTTCTCAATTCTTATCAATGGCATTCCCTCTTCCACTTTCCGCCCTACCCGAGGAATTAGGCAAGGAGATCCTCTCTCTTCGTTCTTGTTTGTTATAATGGCTGAAGGTCTGGGTCGCAGTATAAAAGCAGCCCTCCTATCTCGCAAAATAAAAGGTATTTCCCTCCACCAGGCACCTGTTGTTTCTCATCAGCAATTTGTTGATGATAATATGCTTTTTGGCCACCCCTCGGTTCAGGAAGCCAGAGCCTTCAATGCCTTGCTCAACAATTTTTCCCTTGCCTCAGGTGCTCTCATAAACAGAGTCAAATCCCAGCTCTTTTTCTTTAACACGCCCCCCGTGACCCAAAGAGCCATAGCTCGAATTCTTGGATTTACTATAGCCACCTTGCCGTCCAAATATCTCGGGGCACCATTGATAGCGTCGGCTCTTAAGCATGCCGCATGGACTAATCTATTGGAAAAGCTGGAAGCTCGGCTCTTCCTATGGACCCATAGGGCTCTCAACATGGCCAGTAGAGTTATACTTATCAAAGTTGTTCTTCAGTCTATGCCACTGTATTTATTCTCTGTCATGGCAGCGCCAAAATGGGTCCTCAAAGCAATTAAACAGCTGCAGCGGAATTTCCTCTGGGGAAGCTCAGGACCGAACCGAAAATGGGCTCTGATAAAATGGGAGAAAGCCACCCTTCCAAAAATAGTAGGAGGCATTGGTTTGAGAGACCCTGAACATAGCAACATCATTATGGGGGCTAAAATGTGGTGGAAGTGGCTAACTAATTCAGACACACAGTGGGCTACCCTCTGGACCTCAAAATATGCTCGCAATCTTCCACTAGAAGAGCGTCTCAGAATGTCAGAGGTAAGTAAAGGTTCAGCAATATGGAACTCGGCAATCAGACATAAAGAATTAATCCAAAGGCATAGTTTTTGGGAAGTCAGAGATGGAGGCACAGCAAGGTTCTGGGGAGACTCTTGGTAGCAACTCCCGAACCTAAATAGCATAATTCAGGGGCTCCTGGATCGGGAAATAAATCAGTTGGACAAAGTCAATAAATATTGGAAACATCCGGCCCAAGATAAGAGAGAATGGATGGAGGCGCAGAGCATCATTCCAACTGTCTCGGAGAATACCAAACAGGCCTTACATGCAGAATTACAAAAAAGAAAAATATTAAAGATGGATGGGAAAGATGTGCTTCGATGGGGATATGTAGAGAAGGGGGTCTTCACTACCAAAGAAGCCTATCAACTCACTATAAAAGATCTAGCATCCAAGGACAAACTATGGGAACAAATCTGGAAGCCACCTATTTGGCCGAAGGTATCCACGTTTCTTTGGCTCCTGGCACATAACAAAATCCTTACCTGGGATAATCTAAGAAAAAGGAAATTTTAGGGTCCTTCAATATACCTAAATTGTAATCAGGAAGAGGAGTCAGCACTGCACCTTATGAAAACTTGTCTGATGGCTAGACAATTGTGGGAAAAGGTAACCTTTCAGTGCAGAAAGGAAGGACGTGCGCTGGGGGATCTTAAAAGTACGCTCCGCAATTGGGCTCAACATCCATTTCAAAGCAGCTTCCTCAACACTTTATGGCAAATAATCCCAGGATTAATAATGTGGAATGTGTGGAAGGAAAGAAATCGACGAATATTTAGAAATCAAGCCATGAAGATGGAGCAGGTCTGGACACTGCTGCACCAGAATATCCAAGAATCTCTCTCCATCAGAAGCTGGTCAACGGAGGAACTCCCTACTACACCCCAGGAACAGGCAATATATGGTAATTGGCAACTTCAATTACAAACAACGATCACTGCTAAAGACAAACCTCCCAAGCTCCAAGCTTCCGCGTCTAGCTGGAATCCTCCTCCTATCAATGTTTTCCAACTTAACTTCGACGGGGCATCGAAAGGGAACCCGGGAAGCACAGGATATGGAGGGATCATAAGAAATCATCAAGGTAATGCTCTCATCACATTCTTCGACTCGACAGGATGGAATACTAACAATGTGGCAGAACTTGAGGGACTATGGTGTGGTCTACAAGTCGCACAAAAATACCAGTATATGCCTCTGATAGTGGAAGGTGACTCTCAAATCTTGATTAACATAGCTACAAAATTACAACAGGGAACAACTGTTCACAAGGTAAGCAGTAGCTGGAGATTGGCTAACAGGCTTGAGTCGCTCAAGCAATGGCTCGAAGCTCATCCAGCCATATCTTTCAAACACATTAAAAGGGAAGGAAATAAGTTGGCTGACTTTATGGCTAATCTAGGAGTGGAAAAAGGAAAAGATTTCTTCGAGGGACCCTTACAGAGTATAGCCTCGGAAGTGGATCTTTCTAAATTTCAATCCTTATTCACAAAATATATGCAGGAAGGAGATGAATTTCACCTGGATGCGGGTGTTCAGCCTGGCAATTAAGGCGCATGCCATGCAGACACGCGCAAGCACATGCAGGCAGGTGGCTAGTAGGCAAACAGATATAGTCAGAAGGGCAGATGCGATGGGTATTGAATGCCATTCAATACGCCTGCAAGTTGAGGGTACACAGGGCGTGGGAGGTAGCCACATTTACCAAGGAAGCATGGAGAAATGCAGGCAGAGTTTATACAGAATGTTGGTGCTGATTGTGCCGGATGATGTAGAAGAATACGAGGGAATTGGACCTGAGAGTGACGATAGCGGAATTTTAGGGAGGTTTGCCCTGTTACAAAGGGCGAAAACACTTACAGTGCCGCCCACTGAGCGCACTAGCTGGGGGATAACGTATCGTGGGTAATCCCCTTCGACAACAGCGATTGATACAGTGAATTGGGGTATTTCCCGAGGCGGAATTTAGGTCTTTCAGCAGGGACTGGAGCGTAAGAGTGTGGGGTGGAGATTTAAAACTGGTGGCAGCATTCTCATCATTGAGAATTTGGGAAATTCTCCAAATTTGGTTCCTAATCTGTGGCGGGGAAGAGTTACTGGATTGCAACACATTTGGAAAATGCCGCCCCGTTTCAGAGCCACTCCACGCAGAGGTCGTCATACTGGGAACAAGGGTGGCACGGGAGGCAGGGGAAGGTCGTCTCCTCAGAGAATTGAGCCGTTATCTACGGCATACCCTAATCCCCATGTCTCGGAGGACTCGGACAATTCACTGGAGAACTCTGTCCAAACTGCAAAGTTCCGCTTCAAAAGTAGGCTTGACAAACCCACAGTCACGGCCCTTGTTACAGTGATCTTCTCCGAGGAAGAGGAAAATCACAGTAGTCCCGACAATTCAACGAATTCAGAGGGGGAGCGCTCTCCGACCCCTTTGGAAGACACGATGAGGGAGGATGACACCTCCAGCGACCAGTCAGATTTCACGGGCCTACTACAACCCCCCAGCGTGACGAAAGCCCAAGGACAAGTGGAGGAGAGTCGATTAAGCCATCAGCAGCCAGGTACTGAGGAGCAAGATAAGGGTAAAGCTGCAATGCAGCAAGATGAAGCCCAGACAAGCCAAGTAAAGAAATGGCTGGACCATTTCCATCGCAATCGGTTGATTCCCGAGCTCCCCCCAGGAATGAAGATCACCGATGTGCAAGATGGGCTCATGATCAATTGGCTTCCTGAATCGGATGAGGATGACAGCAATGGAGGTGACACACCAGGCTAAAGACCACACGGCGGAGGACGACAGCAGGCAGGCCTCTAGTATTTTGAGTCTATATGTCTACTTTCAGTTTACTTGTCCTGAGTCTTTTATGTCTGTTCAATGTCAAAACTCTTAGTTCAACGACCCACTGTAGGCCAGTTATCGAAGGCTATGGGTTTTTTCGTCCAATGTAGCTATGTCAAGTCCATGCTCTTGGTTGTCAATTTTTGCTTATCTGCTCTGATTTCCAAATTGATTCAGGGTGTAAGAGCAGTAAACTCGCTTAGTTTTGAAAACATCTCTTGGAAGAGAGAGCTTCATGACTCTCTCAGAGGCAATGCCTCTTTGTAAATACTTTTTCTCTCTTTTTAATACCAAGAAAACCATTTTAAACTGGCCTAATAAAATCACTCATTTCACATGTTATGTTTAAAATATTTTACATATTGTTTTAAAAAATAATGAATATCTCATAAATTTATTGAAAAAGATAGGTTTTTTTTTGGTTAAAACTTTTGAGGTGGTCTATGCGTTTTAAAGTTTAACACTTTTTTAGGTATATGCTTGTATGTCAAA
Source organism: Pinus taeda (assembly GCA_000404065.3). NCBI lineage: Eukaryota > Viridiplantae > Streptophyta > Pinopsida > Pinales > Pinaceae > Pinus > Pinus taeda. Next base: position 1,535 of record APFE031420255.1, on the reverse strand, counting down.
ATCTAACAAAGATTTTTTGGAATCACAAGTTTAAGTAATGTAATCTCTATAGCATTCAAAAATAAAATTTAAACAATGAAAATTTACACATTATTTTTTGCACTCTAAACTAAGTTTGCATGTGAACTAATTTGATCCCTCGAAGCTCATGCTAGAACCCTACTTAAGATGGATCTATGCTGGTTTTATTATAATAATTTTTTATTAATGTTAAGCATAACATTAAAATTATTATTAGTATTGATGTTATTAACAACATTTAATAATGACATTAATATTACCAATAATACAATTATTATTAGCATTAACAATGCTAAGTTATTAACAATGATATATTAATTATAACATAAATACACTATTGATATGATTAATGTAATAATATTATTATATGTAACCTGTCATGTTATTATTACATCTAGTAATTCATTTTACTTTAATGTAATAATGTTTTTATACTATATAATGTTGTTGTTAATGTTATTAAATATATTAGTGGTATTATTAATATTACTATTATTTATAACATTTAGGTCATAGTGTTAACATTAATAATCATAATGTTGATGATGATATTGTTATCAATACATATAAGTAATGAGGAAGGAAATTAATACTAACAAACCATCATCATTATCACTAATATTAATAACAAGATTAACAATGTTCTGTTATTACTACTAATTTATTAATTATAACACGCACATATACACTTAATATTTTTAATATAATAATATTTATGTAAGGATCATATTGTTATTATTAATATTAATATCATTAACAATAATAATGTTAGTATAAATAAACTTAAAAGTGTTATATTTCCTTAATACCCAATAAATTTATTTGTAATTTTCCAAGGGTAAAAATCTAGAAATATAAACAACAAATGTTCTAGAAGCTTAAATCACACATGCACTGAGTTTTCTAACATCCACAACAAAAGATAAATTAGAAGACAAAGACGTCAATACATAAAAACACAGGATATACCTAGGACACCCCAACTCCGGGAAACCTGCAACGTTGTGTGTATTCTATTATTCTAATCTACCACAAAGGATTTTCATCTAAGAATTACAAGGCAAAAATTCCTAGTTTACAAGAAGTAAAATACTCATCCACTCTTTAGCTAAATCGATTCCCTTCGTGCCTATTGGATCTACAAAATTCCTGCACAAACCAACAATTTGATCCACACATGCAAGCACACTTTCTCTCTCCTACATGCACGTGTGAATGGACCTTTGCATTTAGCTGTAGATGCTTGAATATCACTCGATTTATTCTTCTCAAATGTTGAGGTCTACAATCTGCCAAAACCCTCACTCTTCCTCTACTTCTCTTTCACACCTACTTGTGCTCAACTGAATTGCCACCAACACCCATGCACCTATGTCGCAACTATCTAATCTCACTTCCTGAGTCATGCCCTCATTTTCTAGTAAATGTTGTTGCTGTATCAAACTTAAAATCTCTGCAAATGTTGCTAGGTGGTCCTTCTTGTACCCTTTCATCCACTTATATCCTTTCATTCC
>APFE031420251.1:0-22310 GCA_000404065.3 Pinus taeda | reverse complement strand
GAAGGCAATTGAATGAACTTGAAGTAGCCTTCTTCACTTGGAGACTGTTAAGCAAATATGGAGCATTGCAGCAAGCAAAGTACGACATATTTGGCCTGTGAAATGCCAATCATGAAAAATGAATAACCTGCTGCAGCAGGAAGCTAACAGGCCACTAGTGTAGGGGTTTTCTTGGCTAATTAATGTTGAACATGGTTCAAGGCCCATCAAGCCAACAAGGAGGATGTTCTGACTTGTTAATGTCAAAGAAAATCATACGATCATCATGAGGATCCATGTCACGAGAATAGGCCTTTCCGTTGGGATGGGAACATCTGGAGGACTTCCAACCTTGACATGGAATTAGGAGATTATGCCAATTCATCTACTATGCTATAGGTATGGGTCGATTTATTATAAGAAACTTTTAGACGTAATGGAGCTTTGGGGATCTTGGGAATAACCTATACATTAGGTGCAGTGACATGTAAGGTACCATTGGATGACAATAGAGGCTTAGTGGAAACTTGGGGTTTGCACTTAGTTGTTGACTTAGTGGGTGGCTTGTCATATTAGCACGATCAAGTCTAAAGGTTGAATTGCTCAGTATTGACCTCGTTAGAATTCATCATAAGAATATGATAATCATTGTCACCAGATGGTGGAGCTGGGGGCTCTGCATGACCATGTGTAGGTTAAGCATTAAGATATCCTTGGTGAGGAAAAGGATTGGGAAGAACAACTAGTTGAGATGAAGTAGGAGGTGGAGGAGGAGATATGGATTGTGATCCTATAGAAGCAACTGCTTGAGCTTCCCATACTTGACATATCTTAGGTAAAAGGGGACACTCATGAGTATAATAGCCATATATGTCACAACAGGCACAAGGTTTGTTCGTACTAAGACCCTTATCTTTCTTGGGTTGTTCGCCATGTTGTTGGGTTGGGGGATTAGGCTAGTTTCCTTGAGGTGCAATAGGTGGTGGACCCTGACTACCTCGATTACCTTGAGATGCTTGGTTCTGGTTACTTTTCCTCTTTTTCCTTTTTATGGGGCTAGCGGGATTGGCCACACTCTGCTAAGCATAAACTTGACCTTGTGGAGGAGGTTGTTGTTGTGGGAGAGGTGGATGAGGCATGGGGGGCGAGGGTGTTAGGGTCGACAAGGCTAGAGAGCTAGGCGATGTATACAGATAATAAGGATATGGGGAATATTAGGATAAATAGCTGGTGAAACATCTAGCCCTGACATTTGTTATGCGGATGGGGATATGTATATGATGTGTTGGGACCTGGATAAGAGTTTCCATGTGGGAGATTGGGGGAGGGATAGATGTAAGAGGGACTGGTCCCTCCTTGGGGTTGACCATAACTCATTAGAGGTGGAGCATATGGTTTAATTTGAGGTTGTGAAATGGTTCCAATGATACCATCAATGGCATGGGATGTTGTAACAACCCTAGTGAAAATTTCATGTAATAAAAGTTAATAAAGGAAAAAGAAGACCATGGTTAAGGGACACTCATTCCAAGCTGAATGTTGGGGAAACATATCCTAGTGGGCATCACTCAATGTGTGTTTTTTGCTAAGGAAGTTGGCAAAGGCTAAGGAAAAGGCATTAAAAGGCAAAAAGGCATTTTTAGAACATTTGTTTATGAAAATAATGGAAATTAGGAGAAAAGTAAGGTCAAAGGTCACATGTTGCATGTGAGGAGGAAATTGAAGGAAAATAATGAAAAATGAAGAAATTAAAGGCCTCATTGATAAAAAGGCTTATGAGGATGAGTTGTCATGTTTTTTGCTCAATCTTAGTCAATCTAAGCTCTTTTTCAGTTCAATTTTGGAGCTATCTCATTATTCTCTCTCTCTCTCACTCTTGGTCACTTAGAGTTTTCTTGGAGCACTCTAGCTTTGGATCAAGGAAGGAAAAGAAAGAAACGGTAAAGGAAGGAAAGCAAGGATCAAGAAAGGAAACCAGGATCAGGGAGCTTCAGTAGGAATACTTGTATGTAACCTTTTGCATGTGTGGTTTCCTAGGTGGTTTGGACACACATGGCTTTGCATGTTGGTGTATGGTTCTCTTGATGTTGGTGGCATGGTTTTGTCAGGTCATGATAGTGGTTTTCATCCTAACCTTTCCTTTTTCCAGATGCCATGGTATGTTGGGATGTTTATCTCAGTTTTTAGCTTTGGTTTTTCGTATGGATTTCGGAATCCGGGGTGGAGGTGGTCTCAAGTTTCACTCCCAAAGGCCTAGGAATCCCTTGACCAGTTTTGGCAAGATACACGGTAAAGCTTGAGGGAGAAGTCTCAATTTAGGGCATAGTAATCTAGGTTTGGATTGTGGTAAATCTTGAGATACTAGTCTCAGTTTAGGGCCTAGTGATCTAGGATTGGACTGCGGTAAAGCCTGAGAGGCCGCCCAGGAGAGAAGAAAATTCCTCAAGGATAGTGATGGATTCTGGATGGAATTCCAAGTTCGATTCGATTGTGATCAGAGCACTGGTTTTGGTGTGATCATGGTTTGGTGAGGGTGGAGGTGGTTTAACCTCCGGATTCCCTTGGTTTTTCTATAAGATCCGACATTCATGCTTGGAATATGGCATGGAGGTGATTGGATAAAAGAGAGATTTGGTTCAGCCATGTCTACGGTCGGGTGGTATGTGGAAGTCCTGAACCTGGTCAGATTTACCTGTGACTAATAAAAGCTAAGTTCTCTTACTTTTACATTGGTTTATATGTGGATTTAATGGCTATCATATCTATGATATTTATATGGTTTTATGCTAGTTATAAGCCTGGTTAAATGACTAGTTCATTGTAGAATTGAGGCTTCTGTGATCCATCATAGTTAAAAGAAGAGTTTCGGCGTAAATCACATATAGAAAGACCTTTGTCGACGCGTTTCGAACCAACTAGTGTGGTTCATCGTCATGGTTATTTCATGTATTTACTTGTAATTGTTAAATGGATGGATGCAAGACCTAATTGATGATATAATAGTTCAATGGAGAAGGAGGTGATCCTTTTGGTTATGTTTCATAAGTTATTTCAGCCATTTTTTTCTCTTTCTTGTATCCTAAGCCTGTGGGTTGCATTGATGCCAAGTGTTAATGGAATGCCAGTTCTGGTTGGGGATGCTCAAGCCTAGTCCTGAGGTTTAATTTTTATTTATTTTTATTGTCATCATGTCTTTGATGTATTCTGAAGGTTATAACAAGTTTTGGGCAGAGGTTGGTATTCTGGGCTAGAAAAGTGGCTCAAGTCTTGGGGACATTAGCACACATGCTTGCGAGAGCGACTTTTCCTTCTGGTCTTTGTTTTTCCTATAGCATGATAATGACCAAGGGATAAAATGTTTAAATCATCGGTGGGACTTAGGGACAGGATGTCTAAGTGGATGACATGTCTCCTGAGGGTGTTGTTGCTGATGTGGATCGATTTTTTTGATATGTTTCTTTGGTTCCATTTCCTTAAGGTCACCAAGGAAGTTGAAACCCTTATAGTATCCTCTCTTGTCACATGTTTACCCCAACTAGCCGGTTGATTAGGTGGACCTGGGAGGAGGGGGGTGTTGTAGATTGGTATCAGAGCCAAGTTTTACTCTCCTTGGGTGAATGTGTTGGTCATGAATGCATGTGTTTCTCTTACACTTGCATTATATGTGCTTGTTGCATTGCGTCATGTTGATCAGGATTGTAGTAGGGTTGTCATGAGGAACTTGGTGTGATTTTGTGGGATGCAGCGTCAGAAGAATATGACTGGTTGCATATGGTTATATGTCACTTACATGTTGATTATATGTCACTTGACTACATCCTTGTATGTCAGGTGCATTCTTTAATGTTTTGATTACATGTATCAGTATTGTAGGTTGATTACAAGAATTAATCGCTTATGCTCACCTTCATGCGTTCATATGTATGTGTAGATGATTAGGCATTGCTTATGCATGTTGATAGTTTCATGTGGATATGTGTGCAATGGAGTAATGGTTGTTGTCATGCATGAGGTCATAGCATGCATTATTGATATGGCCTTGCATTGATGACTGGATCCTAACTAGAATGATATTTATGTGTTGATGTACTTATTCCATATATGTCTATATGATATTATGATTATGTTATACATGTATCACATTGATTTGATGATCTTGCAGACAATGTATCCTCCCCGAATTATGCTATGGTACATTGGTTAATTATGATTTGGTTTAGCTGACATAGTATGCCTTGCAGGAAAGAGATCAGATGGCTAGAAAGGTGGTAGACTACATAGAATCTCCCTATACATCAGATGGGTAGCATGGTGTGGGGCACTCTCCTGACTTGGCAGACACATTGAGAAAAGCCTAAAGGAATAAATAAGGAGTTGCAAAGCAGACAATGAGAAAATCATGCAGGCACAAGAGAAACAAGCAGAGGTGAATGTGATACTACTTCAAAGTTTGTCAGATTTGCGGCGACAGAGGTCACTTCGAATAAGCCATGGACTTGAGGACACTCCAGATAGGAGAGGTGATCAACACGGGTACTATTCCAGTTCTGGCTCTTACATGCATCATGATCATCATCGTTATCATCCTTATAGGAGGAGTGATAAGGGATACTTTTTGGATGAGTTTAATAAGTTAAAGCCACCTACCTTTGATGAAGAGATGAAGACATCACAGGATGTAGAAGCAAGTTTGCTTTGTATGAAGAAATTATTTTGTTGCACGATTATTCAGAAAATATGAAAGAAAATATAACCACTTTCTGTCTCAAAGGTAAAGTAGATATTTGGTGGGAAGACATGAATAATTTCAAAGGTATGCATGAGGGAGATTTGACTTGGCATGCGTTTGAAAGGGTCTTCAAGAAGAAGTACTTGTATGAGAGGTACCATGATGACATAGCTAAGGATTTTTATGAGTTGCAGATGGGTTCCATGATAGATGATGAGTATACTAGCAGGTTTTTGGAGCCATTGAGATATGTGCCTTACCTCAAGGAGGATAATCCCAAGCTTCAGATATTCATGAGTGGAAACTTCTCCATAAAGTTTCGAGATTAGGACACCTCTGATGTTACACAAACTAGCATTGCTTCTTAGTGAGGAAGGCTTTCTAGTGTTGCAACATTGTTGTTACAACATATTGTCTCTGTATCACCCCTCTACAACATTGTTAATGTCTGACAACTACTTGCCAACCAGTGCGCAACTTTGATGTTGCATATGTGCTACTTCTGACCCTTCTGTACTGCTTCCATCTCTTCATTTGCACTAAAACTCCCTCTCATTTGTTGTTGCTGCAACTATAACAACTGTAACTGAGAAGCATCCAAACTATTGAATCTGTTGTGTTTGCTGAATTTGTCTCCTGAGTTATGACTTCTACTAGTCATTGTAATATCCACTAAGGAATTTTCATTGTTGCCAACTTTGCACTATACCACTCTGCACTTCTGCAAACTCTGCACTACGCTCCTCAAATCTTGATTTCTACTTGTCTGCAACTGTCACTCTCGAATCTCTCAGTGGCTCTCATTATCATGTTACTTTTATTGATGATGCAACCAAAAAAACATAGATTTATTGTACTTGAAATAAATATTATGTATTTGATACTTTCAAGAAATGGAAAGCTTTGGTTGAGAATGAGATAGGAAAAAGGTTGAAGTGTCTCAAATTAGAAAATGGAGGTGAATATTGCAGCAAAGAGTTTGATAAGTATTTTTTAGACCATGGAATTCACAGAGACAAAGCAGTTCCAGGAACACCACAAGAAAATGGTGTGTCGGAAAGGATGAACAGGACAATCATGGAACATGTAAGGTGCATGAGATTGCATGCAGAATTTCCTTTACAATTTTGGGCAGATGTTGTAGATATTGTTGTTTATCTAATAAACATAGAGCCTTCAAGTTCCTTGGATGGAGGTATTCCAGAGGAGGCATGGACAAGTAAAAAGGTAAACTACTCATTTTTAAATACTTTTGGTTATGAAGTCTTTGTCCACATTAATAAAGAAAATAGAAAAAATCTTGAGAAAAATCAAAGAAATGTACCTTTCTTGGATATGGTGTTAATGATTTTGGTTATCAGTTATATGATTATGAAAATCACAAAATCATTAAGAGAAGAGATTTCATATCCAATGAAATTGTTTTGTATAAGGATCATATGCAGGAAAAAGAAACAAGAAAAAGAAAACAACGAATACACAATGCTTGATGAGATCACATAAAAAGTAAAGGTGCTTGAAAATCATAATGATCAACAGCCAGAACAACAAAAACGACCACAATAGCAACAGGAACCTCAAACACTTGAAAGTGGTGTTAGAAGATCTACCAGGATAAGTAGACCCCCTGAATCATACTCTCAATTATATTATGTATTGTTGACTGATTTTGGTGAACCAGAATGTTATGATGAAGCAATGCAGGTAGAAACTAGGAAGAAGTGGGAGCTAGCCATGAAAGAAGAGATGGACTCCTTGGTACATAACCAGACTTGGGACTTGGTCAGGTTTCCTGCGGGTAAAACAACATTGCAAAATAAATGGGTTTATAGGTTGAAGGAAGAAGATAGAGGTAGAAAAAGGTATAAAGCTAGACTTGTGGTGAAGGTATTTGTATAGAAGAAAGGTATAGACTTTGATGAAATATTTTTTGTTGTTGTTAAAATGACTTCAATCAGAACTATTTTAAGTCTAGTAGCAGTAGAAGATTTGCATCTTGAGCAATTAAATGTAAAGATGACTTTTCTCCATGGGTATTTGGAGGAAGAGATCTATATGAAGCAACCACAAGGATATGAGGTCAAAGGGAAGGAGAAACTAGTGTGTAGGTTGAAGATGAACTTGTCTCACTTAAAATAGTCTCTAAGGTAATGGTATCTAAAATTTGACAGGTTTATGTCTGAACAAGGTTGTACTAGATGTCACTTTGATCATTGTGTTTATCTCAAAAGGAAAAATGATGGCAGCTATATTATATTATTATTGTATGTAGATGATATGCTTGTTGCAAGATATAACATGCAGGAAATAAATGTGCTCAAAGAAAAATAGGAAAATTCATTTGCAATGAAGGATTTGGGTGCTGCAAAAAAAGTCCTTGGTATGAGAATAACTAGAGACAAGAAAAATTGCAAATTAACATTGTCTCAGAGTGAGTACATACAAAAGGTGTTGGAAAGATTTAATATGCAGAATGCAAAACCAGTTACTACACCTTTGGCTAGCCATTTCAAACTAAGTAAGGAGATGTGTCCTAAGACTCTGGAAGAAATGGATTATATGTCTAAAGTTCCATATGCATCAACAATTGGAAGCTTAACGTATGCAATGGTTTACACAAGGCCTAATAATGCACATGTAGTGGGAGTTGTGAGAAGGTACATGAACCATCCAGGAAAAAAACATTGGATGGAACTGAAGTGGATTCTCAGGTATTTGAGAGGTACCACATATCAAGCATTATGTGTTAGTGGTTCAAACATTGCTCTATAGCAATATGTTGATGCAAATATGGTAGGTGATAGAGATAACAGGCGAAGCACCATAGGGTATGTGTTTATTGTAGGTGGAACAACTTTGAATTGGGTTTCAAAATTGCATAGTGTTGTTGCATTCTCAATGACGGAAGCAGAGTATGTTTCTACTACAGAGGCTAGTAAAAAATGATTTGGTTACAAATGTTTCTGGATGAATTGGGTAAGAAGGAGTTGGGTAATTATATAGTGACAGCTGGAGTGCCATTCATCTTGAAAATAACTCAACATTTCATTCCAAGACTAAACATATACAACTCAAGTACCATTTCATATGGTCAGTGTTGGAAGATGGACAATTGAAGCTGGAAAAAATATACACTAGCCAGAATCTTGCAGATATGTTAACAAAAGTTGTAACCATGAAGAAACTGAGATTATGCTCGGTTTCAATTGGTCTTCAAGTATGATGATGAAGATGAGAAACAACTAGGTCCAAAGTGGAGTTATTTTCCAACAAATGAAGTAGCAGCAGAGTTGCTATAATCAGTCTCCAAGTGGGAGATTGTTGGGTCTGGAGCCTAAATTTTTTTTTTTTATTCAGAGGTATTGTTGCATTGGAACTCGATTCATAATGGGGCGGAAATGCCATTTTTTCATCACTAGGGGAGGCGATGACAATTTTTATGAGCCTCCCCCTAGTGGGGTTCGGGGCACTGCCCCCAAAGCTGAAAAAATAGATGTAAAATTTCCATGTAAAATATTTTAATTTCATAGTCAATCTGGGCCATTCATTAGGTGGATGATTTAACAGTAGAAGTTATGTTTAATTTAGGGTTTTTTTTCCCTAGAAGGCAACCCCTCATTATATATGAGGGAATTGTATTGTGGATGAAGATATGTGTATTCTGAGCGAGAAAGAGAGAGGACGTTGTGTAAGAGCAAAGAGGAAATTACAAGGGATCAGCTGTAGGTTGTATCTCTTCATTTTGTTGGATAATATAAAAGGAAGGACTGGTTGTTTCTCCATGGATGTAGCCCAAATTGGGTGAACCATGTATATCTATGTCTCTCTCTTGTTTTATGCATTTTATGTGTTTGTGTTTTCGCAATATTTTATGTGTTCCATTGCTCTGTAATATATAATTTTATAACATGCCCCACACACTCATCGATGGATTGGTCTATAAATGGTGTGGGAAGTTTTCTTTTGGACAATCTTTGTTCAGATCACAGAAGTATATGTAGACATGAATGGTGCCTTTTTTCTTAAGAACGAGAACATGATTGGATACACATGTGGTGTATTCAATGGGATAGATGAAACTAGCTTGCTTGAGCTTATCGATTTTAGCTTTGATAGCTTCACATTTGGAAGTATGGATAGGCCTTTGATTTTTGCGAAAAGGGATGGCATCAGGCCAAGTGTAAATGTGATGTTCAACAATGGAAGGATCAAGTCTAGGAATTTCATAATAAGACGAGGTGAGAACATCACAAAATTATTTAAATAACTTGGTGTGAGCATTGATTTCTTTTGGGGTGCATTGTGCCCCCAAAATGATATTTTCTTTGATCCTTAGTTTATTTGAAATGTTAATTTTGATGGTAGGGGAAATGTTAGCCATATTCCTTCTTCAAAAGAATCTGGTGTAGGAATGGGATTTTCAAACCAATCAAATTCACCATGAATGAATTATTTTGACTCCATAGCATATTGATCATGGGTTTAATGCGGAAGGAAGTGCACATAATGGTGCATATCATCCCAAGGATAATCATGGGTGGTCATGGCTTCCATGATGTCTTCATTAGAATGGAAGATGGGGGGATGGGAGGGAGATAGACAAAATGATGAAGAGGAACTAACTTAGGCATCTTCATGAGAGACAAGGTTCACATACGCATCGTCGAGGTTGGGGGACATATGACTAGTAGATGGGACATCTACAGATGTTGAGACCAAAGTGTTCATCGAAGAAGGTTCAACAAAATATTAATAGGAGACATCTAGAGAGTTCTAATACATCGATCTCATGGATGACGACAGGTAGATAATATGAGTGGTATTGTCCATCATCATGACATCAGGGGGAGAGATCACAGTGGGTTGTTGATAGACCTCCTGCTTTATTGTAGGAGTGGACCAAAACTCGCAGGTAGAGGAGAGGTGGAATCACTACGAGCGACCTCTAATTTGTGAAGCACTTGAATTCTATCAGAAAATTATTTGAGATGGGGACAACAGTGAGAATAATGGCCATAACAATCACACAAATCATAGGGGTGATTCATGTATAATGATCTATTCTTCTTAGATGACCTAGGTAAGGTGACATGGACCTAAGGAATTTTAGAATCATGGAAGATATCAGAGAAACAATTCTTGATATGAGGGAGCTCAGGACAATTATTGGTGGCATGACAAAAAACATCATAGAAAGCGCATGGAGGAATAGGCTTTGGCGGCTTAGAAGGATATGGAGTTGTTTGGGGTGCCTTTTCTTTGGCGCTTTTTTCTAGGATTTGCCCCCCTCATCAGATGCTTTCACAACAAGAGTGGGTTCTTGTTGAGCTTATTGTTGAACTAAAGCAAAGGAAGGGGTAGGAACAACACGAAGACTGAGGCTCAAAGTATTGTAAGGTTTGAGTTGATCTGGGGAAGTGTTTGCAGAAGGATCAATGTACCATAGTAGGATACCCAAGGTAATGTTAGGTAAACTCAATGTAGTCATGACAGATGTAGAATGAACTCATGGGGGTGTAAATAAAAAGAATATCTAACCTTAATGGTAATGACCTGGGGGAACTGCTCTAAGATGGTTAAGACTTGGGGGAACAATTCCATGCTCAAAGGGATTAGGAGAGATACTAGTAGAAGGAAATGGTACTTGCGGAGTAGTACCGAAAGGCTAGGTTGAGTTGGGAATAGCAGGATTTGGAGGTGTTAGTTGTTGCGAAGGAATACCATACCGTTTGTGAGCAGTCTATGATGCTTGAACCATTCAAAAAATGATGAGCTAGGCTCAGAAGGAGTAGGTGGTGGACTGTAATAAGAAAAAGCAAGATGGAATCTTCGTAGACTCCAGGAGATAAATTGGTGACGAATGAGATAATTTGATTGTCAGTCATTGATGAGATATTAGATTGATGTGAAGTCTGAGATTTGGGATCATAGTATGTCAGCTGATCAATAGTGATGATCTTTCCATTATGAGGGAAGCACATCTTACGGTGAACACAGATGCGTAAACTAACATAGCATAGGTATAACTATGACCAAAAATGATTTTGTAATGTAATAGGGCATCAATGACCTCATTGTCAATAGAGACAGTCTTGTCGACAACAATGATAGGATAGTTTTGATATAAGCCAAGGGGTTGTGAGGGATGATTTTCCCAAGAATGGAGAGTGATGGTGAACAAGGACAAGTCCAGGGAACCAATCTGCTTCCAAACACTAGCAACCATCACAGAGGTGGAGGTGCCTTCATCTATGATACACCATTGGACAATGGCATTTCTTATGGAGGCTGGGATTTGGAGTGCAACAGATGAAGGTAGAGGAGTGTTGGGAACGGGTCTCTGGGGTCAATTTTGGAGTTAAAATCCTAGGTTTTGGGGCTAAAGGCCCAAGTTTTGTATAAACAATGTAAATTCTCCACATTTTGTGGTCGCAGAGTGTGAATATGTAAAGAGTCATCAAGGGTTTCCACCCTTAGTTTATGTAACTTGTGTCAGATTTATGAGATCCACCCTTGGTCCACTGACCATGGGAATGTATAAAAATGGAAGTCTTAGAAGAGTTTAAGCCACTTTTGGTAGTTCAGTTCAGATATGTTTTGAAGAGTCATTGATGTAATGGTTTTGTGAGGGCTAAGAGTGAAGCATCTTAGCATAGGAGAGAGGCTCTGCAGCTGAGTGCACAGAGGTCTAGGGTAGAAATCCATAGCTGAGTGCGCAGACCCCTGCAGCTATCTGCGTAGGGTAGTTAGAGTCTGTAAGAGAGATCTAAACAACAATAAAGAGAATTATTCTTGAATTACCTGTGTATGACCTATTTTACTTTTGTTATGACTGCATGCAATTATGTTATTTTAATATTAGGTTTATAATTGAATGTTGTATTGATGCGTGAATCTATGTGTTTTACTTTATTATATGAACACAATTAAGAATATCTATTTATGCAAATATAATTATAATTCATGTTGAAGTTATCCACTACTTAAGTTAATCGAGGTAAATACAGAAGTAAGAGTAATTACAAAGGCGTGTAAGTGTCTGGATCACCTATTTAAGGTACGTGAAAGACAATCACAGACCTTCACGGAGGTCTAGAGGACAACTAAGGGAAGTATATTGATAAGTCATAAAAGGCTTATCGATCTACGCTAAGGAAGGGTTAGGGTATAAAGAGACAACATTGCCATCTTAGGGTGTGGAAAATTGGTTCCTGCATCCCCCTATACTGCTTCAGGTGAGACTTTAGTCCGCGCTCCATAGGTTGATGCCGAAAGGGCCAGTGGTGTAGGGATTTTCTTGGTTAATTAACGTTGAACTTGGGTCAGGGCCCATCAAGCCAACAAATGGTTCCATTGTTAGGACATGATCTGCATAAAAATATGTGTGATGTTGCATCATTAGAATCCAACTAAGAAGGAGATCGAAGACTGGTTGGATAGAAAGATCCATGAATTCATGGCATGAGAGAATAGGAATCTGTGATTGACAAAAGAACAGTGGTTGGACAAATATCTATACACAAAGATACAAGAAATCTTCTTTTGTTCCTTCCCGATTGAATTATATGAGTGGATCGTGAAATTTGCAGACGACCAAAGAAAGTGGAGGCTTGACGGTCCAATAGTCTGGAACCTAGAATTAGTGTAGAGATTAGAAGCCTCTGAATATAAGATTGCACACGTTGTTTACCATTGGCTCGATCGTATTGTAGGAGGGTTCGTGATAGAGTTCGTGGTCGATACCTTGGTCAGTTACAGTGAAGTGGAGCGCCGCTTCTTCAAGGGGCCGCAAGGTAAGTATTTAAGGTCTTTAAATAATTGGATTAAGATGCTATTGTGTGAAAAGTAGATTATGTAACTACCTTGATGTTTGGGGCTACGCAAAGTGGAAAGAAACTCAGGAATAAAGGGAAAATAGACCCTGAATATAGCCCACTTATTGAACTTCCTCTGAGTGATGACAAGGAAGCAGCATAGGCTTCTCCACAGAGCATTGTTAAGTTGATAAAACAAGGGTTCCCTCGAATACCCCATCCAACCACACCACCTCCATCTTCACCTCCACTGCATACACCTTCACCTACACCACCACCACCTCCACCACCATTCAGTGTGGTGAACCCAGTAAAGATACCTGTGTCCAAGGGCTTGGGAAATTAGGATCTGGACGAGTTTTGGTTCGTAGCGAAGGTTCTATAGGAAGCTCAAGGAATCAAAGATGATCAAATTAATAAAGAAACATTGGTTAGTGCTTTGCAGGAACACTCACTAACGTGGTACATTAAGTACTACACTGATAACCCGATGTCTGCATTGGCAAATATTCAGACCGTGCTAAATAAGGAATTTAGTAGGCCTAAGTCTGAAGTGCAATCAATCGTTGGATTTGACGAAATAACGATGAGGCCCAGTGAGAGACCCTGGGAGCTGGATTAGAGATTGAAATATAATATCTGCGAAGCTAACATGAATCTGACTAATGGGAAGCACTGTGAATGGTTTTTGGCTTTGCTCTTGCCTCATATAAGGGTTGCGCTATCACAACAAAAGATTGGGACCTAGGTGGAATCTCTAGAGATTGCGATGAGATTGCATGAGACACAGATGCAAGATGCTAATTTGGGGGTTCAAGATATTCATGCGCAGTTACAAAACCTTTTCCTAGAAATGCAGAGTCTGAAGAATGATAGAACAGTTCGTCCATAGGTACGTGAAGAAGTTTGGTGCCTGAAATGAAAAAGCTAGGGGCATGGCAAAGATCATTGCCCAGTCTTTGCGAATTATGTTGTAGCAAGAGGACCAATACCTTTGAGACCGAAGGCTCAAGTGGGGCCAAGTGCAGAGCTCATGCTATACTGTGCTATCTGTCAAGTAGCTAGAAAACACATGATGCTTTATTGCCATTTGCTGCAGAAATTTGTACAAACACTGCAACAGCTCTTCTGCAACTTCTGTAAATCGATGGGTCATGATGAGCGCAATTGTCATAGTTACAAGTTAATGATGGATAGAATGCTCGCATATTGGGTGCAGGTAGAAACCTAGCCTCTAGACCAAGTTGTTGGGGGAGCGTGAGGCAAATATCAGGGGCGCAGATGAGGCCAAGGTGGAGGAGAACCTGGTAGAGATCGGGGACAGGTCATTTGTTACAATTGTGGAGGATCGGGACACTACGCGTGAGACTGCCTAAGTTCGACACGTATGTCATGCCAATATTGTACTTAGTTTGACCACACAGATGAAGATTGCGTAGTATTTCTAGCTAAGATACATGAAAAGGGGGTGCAACTGACCCAAAACCTGCAGATGATAAGGGTTAAGCCTTGTGAAGAGGATCCCAAGGTAAATATTGTGCTATGGAGTGGGATGACAACTCACGAAGATAAGGGGAAGTAGCCCGAAGAAAGTGAATGGGTCTGCAAAGCTCCAAAAAAGGAGGTCGAGTTTGATCTAAACCATTCACGGGAAACATTTATGGAAGTGAAGAAAAGCTTCATTGAGGCCTCTACCTCAGGAAGTTAGGATAAGCCAGCTGAAGAGATGGACCCTCTCATGCTTACTACTTTCTTGGAGACTTGTATGAAGCTCTTGCATGAGGGCAAGGTTGTAAAAGGACTAAAGGAACTAATAAATAAGTGTGTCAGGAAAGAAAACGATCTTGATGGACCGCACATAGTTAGGAAGATTGGTAATAATAGGCCAAGAACGGGGCGTGAGATGAGGCTCATTGCACAAATAGAAGAATATGAGATGGATCAAGTAATTCTGGATCTGGGGTCGGACGCGAATGTTCTGCCTAAATGGACATGGGAAAGGATGGGGAGACTTGTGCTGTAATGGCCTTCGATTCAGTTAAGGATGGAAAATCAGTAGAAAATCATCCCCATGGGAAGACTACAAGAAGTGACAGTGGATATTGAGGGCGCGAGTGCATTCGCTGACTTCGAAGTGATAGAGATTATGGATGACAGCAATCCCTACCTGTTATAGACATTTTTGGGCACTACAACCCCAATCATAAATGTCCATAAACTAAGGGCTCCTAAGTCCCTAAAAGTGTTGCTTCACTGCCTAAAGGAACAAGGTCAGCTGATTACATCATCTCCCAGAAGTTCTCCACTAAAAACTGCTCAAAAATGGTCAAAACTGCACCATATTGAATACCCAGTGCAGAGGGTGCGATGCATGTCACCTTCCCAGTGTAAAAGGGTGAAATGCATAACTAAATGGCTCCTTTGTATGGTGCGATGGTTGGGAATGGACAAATGGGAAGAACAAATTTGCGAGGTGGAAGATCATGGAATCTTCCAGAAGCTTCCCCTCTGACACTTGCCTCTCTGTTTTCGACCAAAGATGAGTAAGAGATCATCATTCTCCAAGTGGGAATTAGGAACTATCAGAGAGAGGACACTAATCAAGACCCCAGAAGATGACTCACCTCCCTACAATCATCTATATATGGATCCCTCATCACAGAGATCCAGGGGTTGGAATTTTGTATCTTATAGAGAAATGTTGTTGGTTTTCTGGTGTAACTTCATAGTGTTGGGTGATCTAAGCTTTACTTGAGGTGAAGAAGGGCTCTCTTGCTGGAGGATGATGCTGGGTAAAAACATATGGTTGTAATCCTCTTGCTACTTTTGATATTAATAAAGCTATTCAAGTTTTCCTCCATATTCTTGTATGCTTCATTATATATGCATTTGTATGGTTAACACACATCTTGTCCTACGTTATTTATGAATATAGATCTTTGTTCTTCGATAGTAGTATGTTGCTGTGATCCCACAGGTGCTCTTTGAAGTTGGGCAAACGAAGAAGAAGCGGCAAAGCTCTATCAGGAAGGAGAGGAATCAAACAAGGGAACTTAGCGCAAGACTAAGGTTGGTCCCCTTTGTTCCACTCTTATCTATTTTCATAAAGGAAAGCGAAAGTAGATTTTACTTGTTTGTTTCTAGGATAGCTACCAGTATTAGTGGGAATAGTAGCATCCGAGTGGACACTATTCCCGGTAACAAAATGGCGACTCCGCTGGGGAGTGACTAGATTGTTTGTTGGCCTATCTTTGTTTCTTTTATAAACTTATAGACGGAGCCTGAAGCCAAGCTAGCTATCCTTCTAACTACATTTTTTATACAAATGAAAAGTAGATCAATGCTGCTTCAGTCTATTTCTAGGTTTTGTTTATGAATTAAACAATCGATCTGGAAACAGTATAATTGCCCTAAGTGGTGGCTCTAGTAACCTCCTTATATCAACCCTATGATTTACATATGCTAAACATCACTTACTCGGCCTGAATCCCTAAACTGAATTGAAAATTGTGAGTAAAAACTTGTTCAAAGTCTCGCACTGGTACCATCTCACCCTGCCTTCAAGGCAGTCCATATGCATCGCACTTCCCAAGTGCAGTAGGTGCGCTGCATACTGAATTCACTATGTGACAGGTGTGATAGTCAGGGAAAGTTAACTTTACCTTCAGACTTTGGTTTTTCCTCACTATTTTCAACCTATTTAGGAGTTTTGTTGTTTGTGATCAGTGTATCTCTGTGAAAACCCCCTTCTCTTACATTATTCTGCCTCCATAGTGCAAAGAACTGTAAGTGTTTTTATGTATTGTGCGCCATTTTCAGTTCTCTTTTGCAAAGAAATAGCATAGTCGAACTGTCGTTTCTAAATCTGAAAGTGTCGTAGTTGTCGTTTTTAGTTATAGAAGAGAATCCCATTGCTCTTGATAGTCAATTATACAGTTACTATTGCATATGATTTGAATTAGTAGTTTTTTAAAGTGTCGAAAAGCAATTTTCATTTCGAAATCGCAAAGTGTCTCTCTTACCTTCACTTCATTTTGAAAAGAAATTTGTTGAGTATTGTCGCTTTGAAAATTGTTCAGATTTTCACTTTGCTTTCTTATCTTCATTCATACATTAAGAAGGCTGAAAACAAATACATGCATGTGAATTTTCATTTAGACTTCTTGGTTTGATTTACGACGGTGCATTTAGCGTGTGCTCTGTGCTCTTTGCTGAAAGATTCTTCACCTTCTTTCCTTAGTAGCTAGGATTTTCATTGTCGAAAGAAGATTAAACATTTGTTTATCATCTTAGAATGCATATTAGGAATTATATACACATCATGAGGTGAACCTAAAAGGAAAATTTTTAAGCAAGATCAACTTAAAATAAACTTAATGAATCTAACAACGCTTTGGAACCTAACGCACAACATCTAAAGGTCTAGGCTAGAGACATATTCCGACGTCGTAAAAACTGGTAACTATTTTTTTCATTGTTGGTTGGGTGATTCCTCCACTCTAAGACGCCAAGTGCCAGTACGAACTTGTGCTCCCACGTACCGTCGAGTATATTTTGGGAGACCACAATAGGATACATCCTTTATCCTTAGGAAGTCGTGTCTGCCACCCTATCGATCGCAATGCACTGAACACAACATTTGGGAAGATTGACTACCATATCCTCAAAAGTATTCTACAGTTTTGCAATTGGTTTGGTAATCCCCTCTGCCTAGATCTCTAGAGAAGTCTATTTTTCTCCTTTTTAGACTCAAAGGAAAAGGTCCTCTGAGCACCTTTCACTTCAGGCTCAATAAAAATCGAAGGCGACTAGAGTAATATTTTGTTCGACTCTTTAAAATTGAAAAAACAAGTTGTGTCAAAGCGTCTAAAATTTATTTTAATTGGAATAACATCACAAATTCCCTCGTTGGTCTTTAGGTTTGAGAAAATGGAGTCTACCAACCAAGGATTTCCCCTTGGAGGAAATCCTAGTCCCTTCTCCTCTTGGGAGATGTTGGTGCACCCCATATGGCCACATTGTCACTTCTAGGGTTGACAATTGGTTTTCCTTCTAGCTTCTCTACCTCTGTCGTTCAGATCTGTAATTTCTGAATGTCAAAGTCAGCAACTAGATGACACTAGAGTTGCCTCCCAACCTTCTACTTCATTTGATTCTCCCTCTCCTCCTTCCTCTTCGCTTGATAAAGATGATAAAGCTAAAAATCAAGTAACTGAGAAGAAGAAGAAGCAGAAATAGGAAAAGAAAAAGAAGAAAAAGGAACTAAAATCGAAAGGGGGCAACCAAGCGTTATCTAGCGAAAATCATCACATTGCACTGTCTAAACCTAAATCTCCTTGTGTCATTTGCAATGGAGACCATTATCACCGAGATTGTCCCTATATCCCACGAACCTTAAGGGACTGGTCTCCTTGTTTTCACAATCCGATGGCGTCAACCTCTGATGATCATGTTGAATGCACACCATCAACCAATGAAAGTGAAGCACCTAGCTAGAAAAGGAATCCTAGATTTCCTTGTAAATTGTGTGAAGGCAATCACGCCGTCCATTGTTGTCCCTTCCTTGATGAAGCTAAAAGAGTTTTGGATGACCGTCCTGCTTCACTGGTACGACTCCTTCCTAGATATAAAAAACTCTTACCAAGTCCACCACTGGTTGAAAATCTGGCTGGCCCGTCATTGTGGTCGACCGAAGCATCTATCATTGAAAATGAACTCTCTAAATCCATACCAGACGAAATTCAAAAAGTCGAGGCGGCAGTTGACCCGGTCTTGCCTTCAGAGTGTTCATCTTCGAATGATACCGTCATTGAAGAGAAAGAGAACTACATTGTTACACAATAAAATGTCACTGTCTCCTTGTCAGTCTCCCTACTGTGTCATAAAATCAATCCATCATGTTCATGCTCTCTGAAATGGCCAAAAAACCCTCTTTGCCTAAGTTTATTGGATCATCGCGACTGTTATTAAAATAACCGCGCTAACTGGCGAATGACAGTGTAACTGGTGCGTTGCCAACGCGGAAGCACACGGGTTTTCCGCGCTGGTCGAATTTCATAAACAGTGCGCCCTCCGCTTGTATTAGTTCGCGCTGACCAGACCTCTTCTGTAATTGAGATGCGATGCCAGCGCGCCAGCCCAGTTTAGCACCCACGCTGATCTTGTTTGGGTGAGTTTGTTCTAACATCCAGCCTTCCAGATGACTCCAGAACTGGTTGTTAGCTTTGTAAAGGTCGCCATCCTTTCTAAGGCATGTCTATTCGCCTGGTCACCCACTTTTCTTGGGGGTAAGCTCATCCTTTCACTATTCATGAAGCCTCCTTCTCCTATATAAGCCTCCACCATTGCCATGAGCAGCGAGTTTTTGGACATATAGACTTTGACATTGAGGAATTCATAGTGCATTAGTGATTCTCTTTGTAGGCATTTGGTGTGTTGTGTGTGAGGATTGCTTTAGAGCTTAAGGAAGGTTATGAGTTTGTTGCCTTGTGTGAGAGAGAGACCTCTTTGACTTGGGAGATCTACCTTCAAAGGTGAATGCTGATGAGACATGTTGGCTGGACCCTCTAGAGAGGGACTTAGCGTCAGAACTTTGGTTGTACCTTACTCTATTTCTGATTAATAAAAGATAGATGACTACTGTTATGGTTCCATTCTCATTTGTCTTATGAATGATTAATGTGAATTACATCCTTTCTGACTGATGTATGGTTGTTTTTAGTAGATTTTATGCTTGTGTTTGTCTTCTCTTTGCTTGTGCAGGTGTCCGCCCATGAGGATAGTGGAGGATTGTGATCGGCTGGAGAGAAGGGGCGAGAGTGGCATCTCTTCATCAAACATATCGCTAGAATCCAAGTAGGTGTTCTTTACCCACTTGTTAATTGCAACTAGGAACTTGCAGAGTAGCATTGATTGATTGTTGCTATACCCCTTTTGGGCTAGTAGGGATCGCCTCTATCCGTAGAGGGGATTTACCTCTCCGACAATTTGGCAACTGCGCTAGGGAGCTTTCTTGTCTCTTTGTGGTTCATCCTTGTTTTTGGATTTGATTATTGCTTTCTTGTCAAGGATTGTGGATCAGTTTCTTGTTGTTGGTTTCCTGGTTCATCCTGGGAACTGTTTTAATTGTCTTAAAAGCCTGTTGCCTTGCTTTGGGGATTTTTGGTTCGTTTTTGCTTGTTTTTTAGCCTCAGCGCGTTTTATTTCCGAACAGTTGCGCTGACATCGCACATCTGTTTCTTTGCGTTTCCTGTCATTGCGATTATACATTTAACAGTTGCGTTGACCTTGTTTTCGGGCCAATGCCCTTTATCCGTGTCCTTCCGCGCTGACAGCACAAAGTTGCTACAGGCGTTGTCTTGTCATCACTTTGTTGCTGAGGGGTCACCCGCGTTGATCCTGTAAAATTCTTTTTTGTCCAAATTTTCCTCCTGAACCTCTTGGTTTGGCTGTCCCCTGCTCTTTTCACTTGCTTTGTGACTTGTTTTATTTTGTCTAAGCTGTGACACGCTTGCTTGCGAAGCCTTGCTCCGCGAGGGTTCGTTTGTTGCTTGTTTTCGGTTTTTGCGAAGCCTTCCTTTTCGCGTTCGTTGCTTGGTTTGCATCTTGCCTTAACTTTTACGATTGCTGGAGTGTGTTGAATCGTTGCTTGTCTGGTTTTGAACTCTTATCCTCCGGGTGTTCACTTTTCTCCATTGATTTCGCACTCAAACCCTAGGGCATCTAGTGGTCGTGTGCGTCAAGCCTCTTGTTTGGGATCTTGTGTTCTTGGTTGACCAGCCAACTTCGGATTTGTTTTCACATTCGTTCGGTGATTGTTGAAAGTGTTTGATTGTGTTCCAAGTGATTTTCCTTCCTCCCTTGAATTCCTTGTCGTCTTGTTGAGCTTAGATTACATAGCTCATAAGCCTTTGTTTTCCTTTGATTGGGGAAATTGGTTTTTAGTGACTTGGGAATTGTCTTGTGTTTGCATTGAGTGATTCTAGTTCTTTCACTTAGTGTTGCTATCTCTCTAATTCATTTTAAAAGCACTTTTATGCCATTGAAAAGAAAAGCAAACTAGTGTCTTTTGCATTTAATAGTTGAAAGGAAAAGGACATTTCGTTGTTTTGTGCTTTCAAAAGAAAAGTTTCATTTCCTTGCTGTTAGTTTCATTAGGTTGCGTGATTGCTTGAGTTCGTTTTGTTTGATTGAAATATTCCTAACCTTCGCATAGTTAGAATTCATCGAATGAAATGATGTTCTTTGGCATGTAGTTGCATTTATGTATTTTTGAGAGATCATACGGTAGGACCTAAAACCAAAACTTAATTCAAGATCAACCGTAAAATAAACCAAATTTATCTAAAAACGCATTGGAACTTAACGCAAATATCTAGAGGTCTAGGCTAGAGATGTGTTCTGGCATCTTTAAACTTGGTAGCTTACCGTTGAGTGGTTGGGTGATTCCTCCACGGTGAAACGATAAGTACTAGTATGGATTGGGCTCCCACATACCGTCGCGTATATATGGGGAGACTCCATTAGGCTTGCATCCTTTATCCATAGGAAGCCGAGTCTCCCGCCTTGCGAACTGTAACGCACCGAACACAGCATTCAGGAAGATTGACTGCAGTACGTAAAGTCCTTGGTTCTCATATGATTGCCAAGGTGTATAAAGCAGTTTTACGGGTTGCTTGGTAAACCTTTTGCTTAGAAGCTCCAGAGTAGTCACTTTTGATCCTTTTCAGACTCTCTAAAAGAAAAGGTGTAAGTGAGCGTCTTGTCACTTCGTGCTCATTAAACATTCGAAGAAGATAGAGTCATCTTTTCATCCTTTTCTCGACTCTTGAAACATGAAAAGCTCAAGTTCAGTTCCTATGTCTTAAGAATTCATTTGGCCATGATAACATCACCTGGTTAGATCTTGTGTGCGTTCAGTTTTGAGTAGGTTTTATCCTTAGTTTCCTTAGGGTCTTTGTTTGGTCATCCTGGCGGTGCCGACATTATGATGCATGTGTTGTACTTGATGGCAACCCTCTCATAAAAGATAATCTCACTTACATATAACTAGATGAATCTACAGAAGAGATATCAGAAGTGACCGAATGCATGGGATACAGGACAACTCAAAGGAATCAGATGATAGTTCTAAGTGTGAAAAGTTAGCTTTGCCATCAAGTCCAAAGGAGGAGATTGTTGGCTTTATGATACAAGTGTTGTCCTTTATGGCAAGATGACAGATTATAGTGCAGTAGTTCAGTAGCAAAGAATTGATGATCAGATAGCAAAGAATGAAGAAAGTTGAGTATACACGCAGGTTCACTATATACCAAGTCGCGTACAGAGGCAGGTTATACGCAGGTTCACTATGTACCAAGTCGCGTATATACGCATGTTCGCTATATACCAAGTAGGGTATACACGCAGGTTATACTCGCAAGCTTTCTGGGTATACAAAAATGCGTATACACGCGGGTTTGTTGATCAGAATTCGCTTATGCGTATGCACGCACTTCCATGCACAGAAAAATGCGCACATGTTGGAAAACTTACCTTTGGTCCGTGACGGTTAGTCCTTGGAATTTGAACCTATGGTTTTTGGACCATGGCATCTCGACAGATGTGTTGATCCCTAGTATTGATTTGATGGTATTGGTTTGTTATGGGTTTGGACCATGGTATTGAGCAAGGCCTAAGACTATAAAAGGAGAAGAAGATCATTAGGCAAGTGTATGGAAAAGTCTTGAATATCTGATGAAGGATGAGATCCAGTATGCAGGTTATGGGTTGCTTGATCTAAGCTAAGG
>APFE031420242.1:0-14625 GCA_000404065.3 Pinus taeda | reverse complement strand
AACTATCATGCCACCACCAAAATGACTCCATATGAAGCAGTTTATGGTCAACTCCCTCCTTCCCCTACTTCTTATATCAAGGGATGCTCAAAGGTACAAGCAGTGGATCAACTCCTACAGAACCGCACAACCACGCTGGCCCACCTTAGAGAGAATCTTCATCAAGCTCAAAACCGCATGAAGCAATCGGTAGATAAACATCGCTCAGAATGCCAATTTCAAGAAGGGGATCAGGTATTTTTGAGGCTGCAACCATATATGCAAACATCACTCAAAGACAAGGGTTGTCAGAAACTATCTCCAAAATTCTATGAACCATATCAAGTACTTCAGCGCATTGGAGAAGTTGCCTACAATCTAACTTTGCCACCCACTGCAAAAATCCATCTAGTTTTCCATGTCTCATGCCTCAAGAAAGTGATTGGGAACAATTGCAGAATTCAAACCAATTTACCTCAACTGGATGAAGAAGGGTCACTCTAGCTCCAACTTGAACAGGGTCTTGATACACGAGAAAAGCACTTGCGTGGCCACATGATCAAGGAAGTCCTCGTCAAGTGGAAAGACACCTCTCCGGAAGATGCAACTTGGGAACCAACCACTATTCTTCAGCAGTTTCCACAGCTTTAGCCTTGAGGACAAGGCTATTGTTATGGGGGAGAGCATGTTAGGGTCCCACGCAAACCCCCTTATTTATGTAATATGATCGAGTCATAGTTATAGTTAAGTAAAGAGTCAATAAAGCCCATATTAATAATTGTAAGTGGTTAACCCGCATTTAATGAAGGGACCACAGTTAGTTGCAAATGGGCCATGGTATTAGATAGATGGTGTTATTAAGAACCATGGTATTGCGCCATGGTATTTCATGTATGAATCCTATATAAAGGATAGAGACTCCCTTCGAGGAGCATTGTGTCTTATTTTGTAATCGAGCTTTGCTCCACTGGAGGTTGCCCCCTTGAAGAGGCAAGTGAACATTGCTTTTTTAATAATAAAATATTCGCCATTATTTCTCATTGCTCTATGTTTTGGGTATATTTCTTCGCATATTTGGTATTCTGGTATCGTATTGCAGGTTAAGAGCATAACAAGTGGTATCAGAGCGCTTTCCAGGGCCGTTGGGATCTCCATTTTTTAGCCATTTTTTTTTTGGCTAGAGACGTGTTCCATCGTCTTTAAACCACGGGATCTGTTGTTGAGCGCATAAACCTACAGATTTGGGGAGGCATGCACACAAGAAATACAAGAGGTGGTCACGCTTGTTGGACTCTCTTGTAACCCCTGTGGGCACCACTTCGAGTAGTAGCGCATTAGATAGAACCGCGCACGTACTGTCTTCCAAGTACCGTCTGGGTATATTGGAAGCCCCCTAGCTCTGTTGAAACCTCACGATAGATAAACCGTCCACTCCTTGCTGCTTTAGTACATCGAGAACAACACTCGGAGAGATTACTCGCCCATACAATAGGGAAGTTGGGTTGTACGACTAAGGGTACGGTTGATCCTCCTTGGTTAGTGCCCTGAAAAATTGGGCCGAGTACTACTGTTAGACCCTTATGTATATTGCAATCTGTAGGACCTAATACTCCTGGAGACCATAGTTTCCTTCTCTATCTCTGGATCACGCATAATCTCTACCAGATCAGATCTCACAAGTGGGTTTTTGTCGCAGCAACAACAATCAGTTCTGCCGTTCAAATCTATCAAAATAGCCATTCGGATCTATTAGATCCATCATATTTGCAGCAGCAATTGGTTCCCTCATTAAGATCTAGCAGATCAACCATTCAGATCTCTCAGATCCATCAGATCCACCATCCAGATCTGAGTAGTTGTGTGGGTTCCTATACTGTGGCATGATTTTCGCAGGACTTTTGGCAGCGTTGACATTTCCGGGATTTGACTACTGTAGTATTCCAAAGCAAGTAGTAAAAAAAAAAAGTCTGAGACCCCCTCGGGACGCTTATTGGTGACTTAGCGCATAAGAATCAGGATGACGAGCTGAGAAAGGAGATACCATTCAATTGTTAGTGCCAAAAAATTCGGGTGGTCCCAAATTTCAAGTAAATCGGCTCGGTGCATTGTACAAACTAGAGCTCAAGCTATGGCGAATGAGAGGATGGACAACGTTGAATCATCCTTGAAAGAGATCGTTTCACAAATGAAGGATTTAACTGCAACACTCTCTAAGGGCAAGGTGGAGGCACGCGAGGAGGCATATATTGGCAATGAAAACAATGAGGGTGAGTCTAGCTAGTCTCTTCACCTCTTTGGCACCAACCAACAATCCCATCCGCGACCACCCAAGCTAGACATATATAAATTTGATGGCTCTCACTTGACCGCATGGATAGCATAAATGGAGCAATATTTCACACTGAATTACATCTTGGATAATGCGACTTAGCTTAGTGTGGGTATCATGTACTTGGACAATGAAAGATGGCAATGGTGGCAATGGCATCAATGTTGCTATGGAAGGCCCTTGACGTGGGAGACATTCAAAAAATATTTTATGGATTTCTTTGACCATTAATCTGACTTTTTGGGCCGTCTCACTAAGCTCAGACACACAGGAATAGTGAATGAATATATTGCAGCCTTTGAAGCCTTAGATTTTTGCACTGGAGGTCTACACGATGAGTTCTACACGGAATGTTTTGTCAGTGGTCTCAAAGAAGCCATACAAGCGCACGTCCCACTGCACCACCCTAGCTCATGGTTGCATGCTGGCAGGATAGCTTGTGAAGTCAATTGTGTGTTGGCGGACCAGTCCAATCGCCCAAGTTTCATCGCCAAGTGTCATCCCCCACAGGCTCAAAGCACTACCCAAACACTCAAGGTTCAAAAGGTGTCACCAGCAGAAATAGCGGAAAGAAGAACGCACGGATTATGTTACTATTATGATGAGAAATACTCCCTCGGGCATAAAGGCAAGGAGCCCAAATTTTTTCAAATTGATGCTACTGATCACAGTGCATTGAAGGAAGCCCCACCACTTGAGCAACCAGAGGAGGAAGAAGAGGACAACCAGCAGGACAATGTAACTGAAGAACCAGTTATCTCGCTGCATGCTTTGGCAGGGATTTCTTCGCCTCAAACTCTCAAAATCAGAGGTTTTATTAAGCATCGACCAGTAGTAGTCTTGATTGATAGTGGAATTACACATAATTTTATCCATCGAAGAATCGCGGAAGCAGTGCATTGTTTTGTCCCAGCAGTTTCTAACTTTCTGGTCCAAATTGTTGTTGGGGGAACAATGAAATGTGAAGGCCGTTGTGAAAATGTCAAACTTCAAATGGGGGATTATCAATTAAAGACACACATGTTTGCCATACACATGGGAGGGTGCGACATTGTCCTCGGTGCAAAATGGCTTCGCACACTTGGCCCAATCACAATGGATTCTCAGGAGTTATATATGAGCTTTAAGCAGAACAACCAGACACATACCCTCTGCGGACTTCATGCGGGAGCTCCCTCTATCATTAGTTCACATTGGATGGAAAAATTGTTAAAAAAGGGCCACCATGGAGTTATAGCTCAATTTAATTCCATCTAGGGCTACGAACCCAATCATGTTCATATTCATCCTTAGATGCAACAGATCTTAAACAACCATTTGCCAGTCTTTGACAAGCCTCATGAGCTTCCACCCCCGAGAGGGGAACAGTATCATAGCATTACTTTGGTCCTAGGGGCCCAACCACCAAATGTGCGCCCATATAGATATCCGTTTGCCCAAAAGAATGAAATAGAAAATATAATCAAGTAACTCTTGGAAGCAGGGGTCATTCGTTCCAACATTAGTCCTTATTCATCGCCAGTGGTCATGGTGCTCAAGTAAGATGGGGAATGGTGTATGTGTTCAGACTTCAGGGCCCTTAATAAGTTGACAGTCAAAGATAAATTTCCCATCCTGGTTGTTGATGATTCGTTGGATGAACTAAATGGGGCTCAATTCTTTCCTAAGCTTGACCTTCGCTGAGGCTACCACCAAATTCGCATGAAAGAAGTAGACATTCCAAAGACTGCTTTCTGAACTCATGAAAGCCATTATGAGTTCCTGGTCATGCCATTCGGTCTTTGTAATGCCCCACCACTTTTTAGAGCCTTATGGACCACCTACTCAAACCATATCTCAGGAAATTTGTCCTTGTTTCTTTGATGACAACCTCATATACAGTCGCACTTGGGCCGCACACCTTCAGCGTGTAGATCTTCTCTTGCAACTGCTTCGCAAGCATAAATTATTTGTCAAGATGTCCAAGTGTTCTTTTGGCATGGAAGAAGTTGAGTATTCAGGCCACATTGTGGGGCGTGAAGGTGTCAGGGTGGACCCAAAAAAGATCCAGGCAACGTAGGAATGGCCTTAACCTAAGACATTGAAGAGCCTGAGAGGATTTTTGGGTCTCATAGGCTATTATTGAAAATTTGTCCGCAATTATGGTCGCATTGCTAGGCCCGTCACTCAACTCCTGAAGAAAAAATCATTCCTCTGGAATGATGAAGCACAACAGAGTTTTATAGCTCTCAAACATGCCATGTTTTCCACTCCAGTCTTAGTGCTACCTGACTTCACCAAATATTTTGTGATTGAATGTGATGCTTTGGCTATAGGTATTGGGGCAGCCTTAATGCAGGAAGGTCGACCCTTGGCCTTCATGAGCCAACAACTAAGTGGGAAGAATCTAGGACAATCTACCTATGAGAAGGAGATGATGGCCATCTTACATGGAGTAGATACATGGCGACCATACTTATTGGGGCGATGTTTTCAAATCCGCACAGACCATCAAAACCTTATATATTTTTTGGAGCAACGCCTATTCTCACCAAAACAAAATAAATGGCTCGCCAAAATGCTGGGATTTGATTATTAGATAATTTACAAGAAAGGGCGCAAAAATTTTGTAGCAGATGTGTTATCTCGCCATTTTGAGGAGGAAAGTACCATGCTCGCAATTTCCCTTCCCATTCCAGAATGGATTGAAGAGGCTTGCAAGGAATGTTTTCACATCCCTGGCTCTCCCAACTCATTAATCAATTGTAGGCGGATCTAAATTCCACAACGGGCTACTCGTGGCAGGATGAGATTCTTCGCTACAAGGACATACTCATAGTATCACCAACATCCACCCTCATTAGGCACATTTTGGCGGAGTTGCACTCATCTCCCATTGCAGGACATTCAGGCTTTCAGAAGACGTATGCTCGCACTTGAAGATCTTTTTTGGGACAGGCATGAAAAAGGAAATTCTTACTTTTGTAGTTGAATGCGACGTCTGTCAGCGCCACAAAGTAGAAACAGTGAAATCCCCAGGCACATTACAAGCATTGCCCATCTTGGCCTCAATCTGGACGAAGGTTTCTATGGATTTCATTACGGGTCTTCCAAAGTCAGGAAACAAGTCAATCATCATGGTGGTTGTGGACAGACTTTCTAAGTATGTTCATTTTTGTGCCCTACCCCACCCTTTTACAATGACTTTGGTCGCTCAATCTTTCATGGACCAGATCTTCAAATTGCATGGCATGCCCACTTCCATTGTGTCTGATCGTGACCCGGTCTTCACCAGTAATTTTTGGTAGGAACTCTTCCGGCTACAAGGTACCCAACTACAACTTAGTACTTCTATCACCCACAAACTGATGGTCAAACTGATGCAGTCAACAAATGTCTGGAAACATACCTTAGGTGTTTCACTTCAGAAAAGAAACATCTTTGGGTACAGTGGTTACCTCTAACTGGATGGTGGTATACCACCAACTATCATGCCACCACCAAAATGACTCCATGTGAAGCAGTTTATGGTCAACTCCCTCCTTCCCCTACTTCTTATATCAAGGGATGCTTGAAGGTACAAGCAGTGGATCAACTCCTATAGAACCGCACAACCATGCTCGCCCACCTTAGAGAGAATGTTCATCAAGCTTAAAACTGCATGAAGCAACAGGTAGATCAATATCACTCAGAACGCCAATTCTATGAACTGTATCAAGTACTTTAGCGCATTGGAGAAGTTACCTACAAGCTAGCTTTGCCACCAACTGCAAAAATCCATCCAGTTTTCCATGTCTCATGCTTCAAGAAAGTAATTGGGAACAATTGTAGAATTCAAACCAATCTACCTGAATTAGATGAAGAAGGGTCAATTTGGCTCCAACTTGAACAGGTTCTTGATACACAAGAAAGGCACCTGC
This sequence comes from Pinus taeda, assembly GCA_000404065.3. Taxonomy (NCBI): domain Eukaryota; kingdom Viridiplantae; phylum Streptophyta; class Pinopsida; order Pinales; family Pinaceae; genus Pinus; species Pinus taeda. Next base: position 8,418 of record APFE031420242.1, on the reverse strand, counting down.
GTCGCCGCATGATCAAGGAAGTCCTCGTCAAGTGGAAAGACACCTTTCCAGATGATACAACCTAGGAACCAACCACTATTCTTCAGTAGTTTCCACAGCTTCAACCTTGTGGACAAGGCTATTCTTATGAGGGAGGGCATGTTAGGGTCCCACCCTAACCCCCTTATTTATGTAATAGGATCGAGTCATAGTTATAGTTAAGTAAAGAGTCAATAAATCCCATATTAATAATTGTAAGTGGTTAACTCGCATTTAATGAAGGGACCATAGTTAGTTGTAAATGGGCCATGGTATTAGATAGATGGTATTAATAAGAACCATGGTATTGCCCCATGGTATTTGCATGTATGAATCCTATATAAAGGATAGAGACTCCTCTCGAGGAGCATTGTGTCTTATTTTGTAATTGAACTCTGTTCTTCTGGAGGTTGCCCCCTCGAAGAGGAAAGTGAAAATTGCTTTCTGAATAATAAAATACTTGTTGTTATTTCTCATTGTTCTATGTTCTGGGTATGTTTCTTCGCATATTTGGTATTCTGGTATTGTGTTGCAGGTTAAGAGCATAACAAGTCATATCAGAGCGCTTTCCAGGGCTAGTGGGATCTCCATTTCTTAGCAATTTTTTTTTTTTGGCTATAGACGTGTTTCGGCGTCTTTAAACCACGGGATCTGTCGTTGAGCGCATAAAGCTGCGGATTTGGGGAGGTATGCACGCAGGAAATACAAGAGGTGGTCATGCTTGTTGGACTTCCTTGTAACCCCTGTGGGTACCCTTTCGAGTAGTAGTGCATTGACAGAACCACGCACAGACTGTCTTCCAAGTACCCTCTAGGTATATCAGAAGCCCCCTAACTCCCTCGAAACCTCGCCATAGATAAACCGTCGACCGTCTTGCTGCTACAGTACATCGAGAATAACACTCAGAGAGATTACTCGCCCATACGATAGGGTAGTGAGGTTGTACGGCTAAGGGTATGGTTGATCCTCCTTGGTTAGTGCCCTGAAAAATTGGGCCGAGTACTAATGTTAGACCCTTACGTATATTGCGATCTGTAGCACCTGACACTCCTGGAGACCATAGTTCCCTTCTCTCTCTGGATCACGCATAATCTTTGCCAGATCAGATCTCGCAAGTGGGGTTTTGTCGCAACAACATCAATCAGTTCCGCCGTTCAGATCTATCAGAACAACAATTCAGATCTATTAGACCCATCAAATCCGCAACAACAATCAGTTCCGCCATTCAGATCTAGCAGATCAGCCATTCAGATCTCTCAGATCCATCATATCCGCCATCTAGATCTGAGTAGTTGTGTGGGTTCCTATACCTGGGCATGATTTTCACAGGACTTTTGGCAGCATTGAAATTTCAGGGATTTGGCTACTGCAGTGTTCCTAAGCAAGGAGTAAAACTCCATTAGGAGTAAAAGAAAAGTCTGAGACCCCCCGGGGTGCTTATTGGTGACTTAGTCCATAAGAATCAGGACGACGAGGTGAGCAAGGTGGTGCCATTCAATTATTAGTGCCAAAAAATTTGGGCGATCCCAAATTTCAAGTAAATCGGCTCAGTGCATGGTACAAACTAGAGCTCAAGCTATGGCGAATGAGAGGATGGTCAACCTTGAATCATCCTTGAAAGAGATCGTATCACAGTTGGAGGATTTAACTGCAACACTCTCTAAGGGCAAGGTGGAGGCACACAAGAATGCATATATTGGCAATGAAAACATTGAGGGTGAGTCTAGCCAGTCTCTTCACCTCTTTGGCACCCACCAACAATCCCATCCGCGACCACCCAAGCTGGACATGTATAAATTTGATGGCTCTCACCCGACCGCATGGATGGCACAAATGGAGCAATATTTTATACTGAATTACATCCTGGATAATGCGACTCAGCGTAGTGTGGGTATCATGTACTTGGACAATGAAAGATCGCAATGGTGGCAATGGCATCAATGTTGCTATGGAAGGCCCTTGACGTGGGAGACATTCAGAAAAGTTCTTATGGATCGCTTTGACCATTAATTTGACTTTTTGGGCCGTCTCACTAAGCTCAGACAACATGAACAGTGAATGAATATATTGCAGTCTTTGAAGCCTTAGCTTTCCGCACTGGAGGTCTACACGATGAAGCATGAATTTGGTCCCATGGGCTTAACCACCAAATTCTATGAACTGTATCAAGTACTTCAGCGCATTGGAGAATTTACCTACAAGCTAGCTTTGCCACCCACTGCAAAAATCCATCCAGTTTTCCATGTCTCATGCTTCAAGAAAGTAATTGGGAACAATTACAGAATTCAATCCAATCTACCTGAACTGGATGCAGAAGGGTCAATCTGGCTCCAACTTGAACAGGTTCTTGATACACAAGAAAGGCACCTGTGTCACCGCATGATCAAGGAAGTCCTCGTCAAGTGGAAAGACACCTTTCCAGAAGATGCAACCCAGGAACCAACCACTATTCTTCAGCAGTTTCCACAGCTTCAGCCTTGAGGACAAGGATATTCTTATAGGGGAGGGCATGTTAGGGTCCTACCCTAACCCCCTTATTTATGTAATAGGATCGAGTCATAGTTATAGTTAAGTAAAGAGTCAATAAAGCCCATATTAATAATTGTAAGTGGTTAACCCACATTTAATGAAGGGACCACCGTTAGTTGCAAATGGGCCATGGTATTAGATAGATGGTATTAATAAGAACCATGGTATTGCCCCATGGTATTTGCATGTATGAATCCTATATAAAGGATAGAGACTCCCCTCGAGGAGCATTTTGTCTTATTTTGTAGTTGAGCTCTGTTCTACTATAGGTTTCCCCCTCGAAGAGGCAAGTGAACATTGCTTTCTGAATAATAAAATACTTGTTGTTATTTCTCATTGTTCTATGTTCTGGGTATATTTCTTCGCATATTTGGTATTCTGGTATTGTCTTGCAAGTTAAGAGCATAACAAGTCGTATCAGAGCGCTTTCCAGGGCTAGTGGGATCTCCATTTTTTAGCAGTTTTTTTTTTTGGCTAGAGACGTGTTTCAACGTCTTTAAACCACGGGATCTGTCGTTGAGTGCATAAACCTGCGGATTTGGGGAGGTATGCATGCAGGAAATACAAGAGGTGGTCATGCTTGTTGGACTTCCTTGTAACCCCTGTGGGTACCCCTTCGAGTAGTAGTGCATTGACATAACCGCGCACGGACTGTCTTCCAAGTACCCTCTAGGTATATCGGAACCCCCCTAACTCCCTCGAAACCTCGCCATAGATAAACTGTCGACCGTCTTGCTGCTACAGTACATCGAGAACAGCACTCAGAGAGATTACTCGCCCGTACGATAGGGTAGTCAGGTTGTACGGATAAGGGTACGGTTGATCCTCCTTGGTTAGTGCCCTGAAAAATTGGGCTGAGTACTAATGTTAGACCCTTTTGTATATTGCGATCTGTAGCGCCTGACACTCCAGGAGACCATAGTTCCCTTCTCTCTGTGGATCACGCATAATCTTTGCCAGATCAGATCTCGCAAGTTGGGTTTTGTTGCAGCAACAACAATCAGTTCCGTCGTTCAGATCTATTAGAACAACAATTCAGATCTATTAGATCCATTAGATCCACAACAACAATTAGTTCTGCCATTCAGATCTAGCATATTAGCCATTCAGATCTCTCAGATCCATCAGATCTGCCATCCAGATTTGAGTAGTTGTGTGGGTTCCTATACCTAGGCGTGATTTTCGTAGGACTTTTGGCAGCATTGACATTTCAGGGATTCGGCTACTGTAGTATTCCTAAGCAAGGAGTAAAAAAAAAAAGTCTGAGACCCCCCGAGGTGCTTATTGGTGACTTAGTCCATAGGAATCAAGACGACGAGCTGAGCAAGGTGGTGCCATTCAATTGTTAGTGCCAAAAAATTCGGGCGATCCCAAATTTCAATTAAATCGGCTCGGTGCATGGTACAAACTAGAGCTCAAGCTATGGCGAATGAGAGGATGGACAAACTTGAATCATCCTTGAAAGAGATCGTATCGCAGCAGAAGGATTTAACAACAACACTCTCTAAGGGCAAGGTGGAGGCACGTGAGAAGGCATATATTGGCAATGAAAACATTGAGGGTGAGTCTAGCCAGTCTCTTCACCTCTTTGGCACCCACCAACAATCCCATCCGCGACCACCCAAGCTAGAAATGTATAAATTTTATGGCTCTCACCCGGCGGCATGGATAGCACAAATGGAGCAATATTTCACATTGAATTACATCCTGGATAATGCGACTCAATGTAGTGTGGGTATCATGTACTTGGACAATGAAAGATGGCAATTGTGGCAATGGCATCAACGTTGCTATGGAAGGCCCTTGACGTGGGAGACATTCAAAAAAGCTCTTATGGATCACTTTGACCATTAATCTGACTTTTTGGGCCGTCTCACTAAGCTCAGATAGACAGCAACAGTGAATGAATATATTGCAGCCTTTGAAGCCTTAGCTTTCTGCACTGGAGGTCGACACGATGAGTTCTACACAGAATGTTTTGTTAGTGGTCTCAAAGAAGCCATACAAGCCCACGTGTGACTACACCACCCTATCTCATGGCTGCATGCTTACAACATAGCTCGTGAAGTCGAACATGCATTGGTGGCCTAGTCCAATCGCCCAAATTTCATCGCCAAGGGTCGCCCCCCACAGGCTCAAAGCACTACCCAGACACTCAAGGTTCAAAAGGTGTCACCAGCAGAAATGGCGGAAAGAAGAAAGCAAGGATTATGTTACTACTGTGATGAGAAATACTCCCCTGGGCATAAATGCAAGGAGCCCAAATTTTTTCAAATTGATGCTACTGATCACAGTGCATCGAAGGAAGCCCCACCACTTGAGCAACCAGAGGAGGAAGAAGAGGACAACCAGTAGGACAATGTACCTGAAGAACTAGTTATCTCGCTGCATGCTTTGGCAGGGATTTCTTCGCTTCAAACTCTCAAAATCAGAGGTTTTATTAAGAACCGACCAATAGTAGTCTTGATTGATAGTGGAAGTGCACATAATTTTATCCATCAAAGAATCACGGAAGTATAGTATTGTTTTGTCCGAGCAGTTTCTAACTTCCAGGTCCAAATTGTTGATGGGGGAACAATCAAATGTGAAGGCCACTGTGAAAATGTCAAACTTCAAAATGGGGATTATCAATTAAAGACCCACATGTTTGCCATACACATGGGAGGGTGCGACATTGTCCTCGGTGCAAAATGGCTTCACACACTTGGCCCAATCACAATGGATTTTTAGGAGTTATATATAAGCTTTAAGCAGAACAATCACACACATAACCTCTGCGGACTTCAGGCGGGAGCTCTCTCTTTCATCAGCTCACATTGGATGGAAAAATTGTTAAAGAAGGGCCACCATGGAGTTATAGCTCAATTTAATGCCATCTAGGCCTACGAAACCAATCCTGTTCATATTCATCCTGGGATGCAACAGATCTTAAACAACCATCTGCCAGTCTTTGACAAGAATCATGAGCTTCCACCCTCAAGAGGGGAACATGATCATAGCATTACTTTGGTCCCAGGGGCTTAACCACCAAATGTGCGCCCATATAGATATCCGTTTTCCCAAAAGAATGAAATAGAAAAAATAATAAAGGAACTCTTGGAAGCAGACGCCATTCGTCCCAACATTAGTCCTTATTCATCATCGGTGGTCATGGTGCTCAAGAAAGATGGGGAATGGCGTATGTGTCCAGACTTCAGGGCCCTTAATAAGTTGACAGTCAAAGATAAATTTCCCATCCTAGTTGTTGATGATTTGCTAGATGAACTAAATGGGGATCAATTCTTTACTAAGCTTGACCTTCGCTCAAGCTACCACCAAAGTTGCATGAAAGAAGTAGACATTCCAAAGACTGCTTCCTGAACTCATGAAGGCCATTATGAGTTCCTGGTCATGCCATTCGGTCTTTGTAATGCCCCATCTACTTTTTAGAGCCTATGAACCACCCGCTCAAGCCATATCTCAGAAAATTTGTCCTTGTTCTCTTTGATGACATCCTCATCTACAGTCGCACCTGGGCCACACATCTTCAGCATGTAGATATGTTCTTGTAATTGCTCCGCAAGCATAAATTATTTGTCAAGATGTCCAAGTGTTCTTTTGGCATGGAAGAAGTTGAGTATTTGGGCCACATTGTGGGGCGTGAAGGTGTCAGGGTGGACCCCAAGAAGATCCAGGCAATGCAGGATTGGCCTCAACCTAAGCATTGAAGAGCCTGAGAGGATTTTTGGGTCTCACAGGTTACTATCACAAATTTGTCCGCAATTATGGTCGCATTGCTAGGCCCCTCACTCAACTCCTAAAGAAAAATTCATTCCTCTGGAATGATGAAGCACAACAGGCCTTTACAGCTCTCAAACGTGCCATGTGTTCCACTCCAGTCTTCGCACTACCCGACTTCACCAAATATTTTGTGATTGAATGTGATGCTTCAGGTACAGCCATTGGGGCAGTCTTAATGCAGGAAGGTCGACCCTTGGCCTTCACTAGCCAAAAATTAAGTGGGAATAATCTGGAACAATCTACCATTGAGAAGGAGATGATAGCCATCTTACATGCAGTAGATACCTAGCGACCATACTTATTGGGGTGACCAAATCCGCATAGACCATCAAAGCCTTAAATATTTTTTGGAGCAACGCCTATCCTCACCACAACAAAATAAATGGCTCGCCAAAATGATGGGATATGATTATGAGATAATTTACAAGAAAGGGCATGAAAATATTGTAGCAGATGCGTTATCCCGCCAATTTGAGGAGGAAAGTACCCTGCTCGCAATTTCCCTTCCCATTCCAGAATGGATTGAAGAGGCTTGCAAGGAATGGTTTTCACATCCCTGGCTCTCCCAACTCAATAATCAATTGCAGGCGGATCCAAATTCCACAGCAGGCTACTCATGGCAGGATGAGATTCTTCGCTATAAGGACAAAGTCGTAATATCACCAACATCTACCCTCAAAAGCCGCATTTTGGCGGAGTTGCACTCATCTCCACTGCATGACATTCAGGCTTTCAGAAGATGTATGCTCGCACTCGAAGATATTTTCTTTTTTCATGCATGAAAAAGGACATTCTTACTTTTGTAGCTGAATGCGATGTTTGTCAGCGTCACAAAGGAGAAACAATCAAATCCCCAGGCACATTACAACCATTGCCCATTCCGGCCTCAATCTGGATGGAGGTTTCTATGGATTTAATTACGGGTCTTCCAAAGTCAGGAAACAAGTCAGTCATCATGGTGGTTGTGGACAGACTTTCTAAGTATGCTCATTTTTGCGCCCTACCCCACCCTTTTACACTGACTTTGGTTACTCAATCTTTCATGGATCAAATCTTAAAATTACATGGCATGCCCACTTCCATTGTGTCTAATCGTGACCCGGTATTCACTAGTAACTTTTGGCAGGAACTCTTCCGGCTACAAGGTACCCAAATACAACTCAGTACTTCCTATCATCCACAAACTGATGGTCAAATTGAAGCAATCAACAAATGTCTGGAAACATACCTTAGGCGTTTCACTTCAGGAAAGGAACATCTCTGGGTACAATGGTTACCTCTAGCTGAATGGTGGTATAACACCAACTATCATGACACCACCAAAATGACTCCATATGAAGTAGTTTAAGGTCAACTCCCTCCTTCCCCTACTTCTTATATCAAGGGATGCTCGAAGGTACAAGTAGAGGATCAACTCCTACAGAACCGCACAACCGTGCTTGTCCACCTTAGAGAGAATCTTCATCAAGCTCAAAACCGCATGAAGCAACAGGTAGATCAACATCTCTCAGAACGCCAATTTCAAGAAGGGGATCAGGTATTTTTGAGGCTGCAACCATATAAGCAAACATCACTCAAAGACAAGGGTTGTTAGAAACTATCTCCAAAATTCTACGAACCGTATCAAGTACTTCATTGCATTGGAGAAGTTTCCTACAAGCTAGCTTTGCCACCCACTGCAAAAGCTCATCCAGTTTTCCATGTCTCATGCCTCAAGAAAGTGATTGGGAACAATTGTAGAATTCAAACCAATCTACCTGCACTGGATGAAGAAGGGTCAATTTGCCTCCAACCTGAATAGGTTCTTGATACACGAGAAAGGCACTTGCGTGGCCGCATGATCAAGGAAGTCCTCGTCAAGTGGAAAGACACCTCTCTAGAAGATGCAACTTGGGAACCAACCACTATTCTTCAGAAGTTCCTGCAGCGTCAGCCTTGAGGACAAGGCTATTCTTATGGGGGAGGGCATGTTAGGGTCCCACCCTAACCCCCTTATTTATGTAATAGGATCGAGTTATAGTTATAGTTAAGTAAAGAGTCAATAAAGCCCATATTAATAATTGTAAGTGGTTAACCCGCATTTAATGAAGG